>PVLD010018209.1:0-16646 GCA_004027595.1 Dinomys branickii | reverse complement strand
CCATGCCTGGTTCCATATTGTGATGATAGTCCCTAAGCCATGGAGTCACTTTCAGCCTTGGAATTTTCCCAGCTGGTGCCACAGAGCAGAGATAACTCCACACTGAGATCCATTCAAATTGTAGGTCTGCAAGTAAGGCTGTTGCTTTTTTAAGTCATTAAGTTTATGGTGACCAGTGGCTGTGAACTGCAACAGTTCATCTCCCGCATTTTGAACTGCAGGCTGATCTCTCCTCATCGCAAAACTGATTGTCTTATCGTGTTACTCCTCAGTTTAAAAAGTCCTCCCAAACCAGACATAGTGATGGGGACCTCTAGTCTCAGCGATTTGGGAAGCTGAGCCAAGAGGACTGCTTAAGCCCTGGCATGTGAGGCCAGTCTGGGGGACACAGTGAGATGCTAACTGGAAAGAATAAAACCAAATTTTCCCTAGCCTGCAGGTAAAAGGCTAGATACCTTTGTATGGTATTCGAGATGTTTCTGGTTCAGCTAGGATGTCTGATCCCTTCCCAGGAGTCCTGTCCTAAACCACCCCAACTCTCAGGCCTGTGTGTTTGCACATGCTGTTCCCTCTGTCTGCAATGCCTGTCCCATCACTATCAGAGGACTCCTCCGTGGTGATGCCACTGTCTTTTTCTTTCTCTTTCTTAAATGTCTAGTAGTCAAATGCCGATCCTCTCAGATGAATTGCTGAATTCTCTCTTTCAATTACTTTTATGTATTTCCTTTGTTTCACTTTATGGAGATTTCTTTGACCTGCCTTCCAGCTCTTCTGATGGCCAGTAGTATTTTGCTAATCTCATTCTCAGTTTCCAGCAAATTTTTCTTTTACCCTGTTTCATTGTGCATTGAACTTGCTTCATGGATAGTATTTCTTGTTTTATGAATGAAGTAGCTCCTTGAATCTCCCTGCCTTTCTGTTTGTTGACTGTTCAAAGATTCTGATGAAGATTCTTGGCTTGACTACACTTCAGTTAGGCTTCTGCACTTTCTCCTACGCTCATCTGTATACTTTCTTGTACACTCAGTTTTAACCAAGAACCCTGCTAAGTCAGTTTAAGCAAGAACCCCACCACCTACACTTGAGCACTCTCAAATCTGATCAAAATTCCTCACCTTCCGTTCTGGGTGTCTGATCACCCTCACCTGCCTTCAGCAATATACCCGTCTGGTTGCTTCAGCCAGGCTTGATGTGTCCTCCTAGTAATTTCTGTTCATTTGCCTCCTGCTCCTTTGGCTCCAGATCCTCCTTTGACCCTACGTTCTGACAATGGAGCCCAGCTCTATAGTGGGGTCTCTTTTCCTCTATTGCAATGGTCCCAAATAAGATTTATTCTTTTAGCTTTTGTCTGGGTCTTCCTCCCTTTCTTTCTTTCTCTTTTTTTCTTCCTCTTTTCTTCTGCTAACTCTTCACAGGTTCATTTTTCTTTACCCTTAGCCTCATGCTCTCATGTTGGAGACCTGCTTCACATGCCTGCTGATCCTTAGTTGTCCACTTGTGCATAAGAAAGAGGGCTTGGGAGCCCTGCGGTCATAGGGCCTGCAGGGTGTTATAGCTTATAGCTGGATGCTTCCCCCCACCAAACCTCATGCACTCAAAGGTGGGGCTTTTGAAAGGTGGCTGGAGCACAGGGCCTGATAGCTGACTTGGCACTGGGAGGTGGGGTCCTGGCTGGAAGAGCTGGTCACTGTAGCTGTGACCTGGAAGGGTCTGTCTTGTACTCCTGCTGCTCCCTTGATCTCTCTGCTTCCTGTCTGCTGTGCTGTGAGCAGTTGTCCTTCACCACGCCCTTCTGCCATGTTGCCCTGCCTTAGAGCCAGACTATGGACTGAACTAAACCTCTCCTGTCTTAAATTGTGGATGTTAGGTAATTTGTCCCAATTTTGAGAAAAATGACTAAGACAGTGGGTCCCCCATGAGGCTGAGCAGGAGCTATTATTGCCCAGGGAGGGCCTGAGCACAAGCAGAAGCTACAGTGTCCATGTGATCTGGCGTCATCCCAGCACCCTCACTGCAACTCCTAAGAGCACATTCTTTCTTCTGACGGGTGACTCACGCTTTGACATAGGGCCCCCTAGACTGGGGTAGGGTGGAAAAGGTGATATTCTTTACACAATCTTCCAATGACCCCCACCCCTTTCCTGCCCTATTCTGCCCTCCCACCTTCTTTCTAATGTGGCAACTTTGAGTCTAATGCAACTCTGAGTCTTACTCAAACTCTCACTGGTTGGACATGGTTGGATGGCCGCCACCTCACTGGTGGCACCCCATTCTTGCATGCTCTAGGCTGCCTCTCCCATCCTACTTCACACATTTCTGTACCCGGGAGGAACTTGTTCAACCCAGGACAGGACACCCATGGAAAACTCACAGCCAACATCCTACTAAGTATAAAAGACTTCAGCTTTTCTTCTATGGTCCAGAAGAAGAGATGTCTGCATTTTGTACAATATTGTAACTGTAGGTTCTAGCTAAATTAAAACTCAACACAACTAGGGAGGATTTATTAATTTATAACTGAAAAGTATGAGGAGTTAGGAATTGCTGGGTCAATCATCATCAGGAATATCTTGAGGCTTTGCTTTCTCCTGTGTTAGCTTACTTCTCAGGCAGACTGTCCAAGAATGGCCACCAGTAGCTCCAGGCTTCATACTAGCAGCTGAAACATAGAGCAGAAGGAGGAATATCTTGCTAGAAGGTCCAGCAGAGGTCCTGGACCTCTTCTCATTGACCTGGCCGCAGATCCCAGCCCATCAGTGGTTTGATTACTGTGGCCATGCCGCTTTGGTGTTCATTTACTGGTTGGCTAGATTTTGTCTTGAGGGAGGGCTTCACTGGTCCTGAATTTCCTGGAAACACTTCTGTTGTCTTTACACATAGTGATACTTTGCGCGGGTTGTAAAAATCTTGGGTCACATCCTGCCCACCTCGAGGTCCAGAATTCTGCATGGGTTTCTTCTCCCCCTCTGGTCAGCCCTTCGCTGCAGAGAGGAACACTGGGCCCACTGAGTGTGCCCCTTCATTGTTGCATTGATTTCTTGGCCCAGGTGCCCTTTGGAGTTTCTATTTCTTGAGTAAATTGGTCTGAGATCACACACTGCAGTTTTGCAAATTTGAGTGTGCTGTTCTTCAGGTCTTCTCTTATTTTAGGAGGTTATCTTCTGTGATATCTTTGTCTGCCCCTCTGTCCTTTTTCTTTTTCTTCAGGAAATACTAAATCAGAGCTTGCCGGATGTCATTCCTCTATCCTCCTCGTCTGTCACCTTGTTTTTCTAACAGTGTCTCTAAGTCTTGATTCTGTTTCTAGTTTTTGTTGCTTCAGATACAGTTCACGGTTCTATAACTGATTTTTTTGTTTCCTTCTTGTTATGGTTGATACATTTTGTCAACCTGGGGAGTATAGAGGTCTGGCTGAGTGATTCAGCAGGAAGCCAGATTGCTTACTTTGTATATATATCCTGAGCCTGTGGAAGGGGAGGGCATGGAGATTGTGTGAGAGCTACACGCCCCCTGGGTGGGGGTAGGGTGTTTACAATGTAAAGAAAGAGAAGAGGCTGCTTGCAGCCATTTTGCTCTTTTGCTCTGGTTGTTTTTGCTGTGCTGTGCTGCCATGAAGTTTGCCCTCTGCCATGTGCCTCTCTGCCTCTGAAGCAGCCAAGTATAGACTAAAACCTCCACAAACTGTTAAGCTAAATAAACCTTTCCTTTCCTCATTTTGGGTGTAGGGTATTTTGTCTCAGCAACAAGAGTAAAGTAACCAAGACACTTCTATTTCTTTTTTTTTTTTTTATTGGCATTCATTTCTTGTCTGCTTCAGCTTTACACGTCTTTTCCTTTCTTTTAGTTTTTTTTTTTTGAGACAAGGTCTCACTATGTAGTCCAGGCTGTCCTTTAACTCACTGGATAGCCTAGGCTACCCTCAAACTTGAGGCAATTCCCTGGCTTCAGCCTCCCAAGTGCTGGGATTTTAGGCATGTGCTCCTACGCCTAGTGTACTTGTCTTTTTCACAGAGCTTATGTTCTTTTAAATTTCTCTGGCAATCTACAAGGAATCTCTTGCCCTCGCACCCTGTGCAAGACCAGCCAATGGGAATGTGTAAAGAGCCAGGGTACATGAAAGCAGTGCAGAATTAGCTAGCAGCATTTATTTCTTCACAGAGTATTTTGAATCCTTGTTTCTGGCAGGTGCTTATGCCACTGAGCTATATCCCCAGCCCTTGAATCCTTGTTTCTGAACCCAAAGTTTGGTTGTCTTAAAAGTTTAGCTTTTTAATAAAGATTCTACTTTTGATAACCATTCCCAAAATAGTTTTTTTAAAAAAATGAGACCAAATGACTGAATGTCTGCTTATCCTGTGCTGTTGTACATTCAAAGTGTTTAATCCTTTTATAAAAAATTTTTTATAGGGGCTCATAGCTCAGTTTGCTTTGATTCTGAGAGGAAACTTTGGAGTTGGAGTTTTCAGCAATTCTGGAACTGTTAAAGACTTTGGTGACTCTTGGAGATCAGCTAAATATATTTTACATCATGAGATGGGCACAAGCCTTTCAGGGAACAGGGGTGGAATGCTATGTTTTAAATCTAGAAAGTCTCCCCCCCAAAGTCTCATGTGTGCAGAATGGGGATTTTTGGAAGGTGATTGAATCATGGGGGAAATATACTTATTAGTGGATCAACTCATTGATAAGTTTATAGCCAAATGTGCTGTTAGAGGGCGGGGCATCGGTGGAAGAAGTGTGTCATCAGGGGTTGGCCTTGGAGGGCGTACCTCCCTGCCTCCGCACTTCTGTCTCTGTCCCTGGCTGTCATGAGGTTAGAAGCTCTTCTCTGCCATCGCCTTCTAGCCTGCTCTTCCTGCCCTGGAGCTGGCCAGCCAGGAACTGGAGCCCCAAAACTGTGAACCAGATTCAATTTCTCTTCCCTGAAGTTGTGGATGTTGGGTATTTTGTTGCAGAGACAGAAAAGCTGACAAACACAGTCTCTTAGTCAGCCAGGACTGCCAGAACAAAATACCAAAGACTTAAGTGGCTTAGCCAACAGGAATTTATCATAGTTCTGGAGACTGGGTGTTCACAATCAATGTTCCAGTGGAGTTTGTGTCTGGAGAGTGGGTTGTAGTCAACTGCCTTTTTGCTGTCTTCACATGGTCTTGGTGCATGTAGTTGAGAGAATGAGAGAGAGCGAGAGAGAGCGAGAGCGAGAGAGAGAGAGCGAGAGAGAGAGAGAGAGAGAGAGAGAGAGAAAGAGAGAGAGAGAGAGATCTTCTTATAAGAACACTAATCCCATCCAGACAGCCCCAAGACCTCATTTCATGATCTCATCTAAACCTAATTATGCCCCAAAGACCTCATTTTCAAATTCCATCATAATAGGGTTTAGGGCCCCAACACATGAGATTTTGGGGACCCAATTAGTCCACAACACTGTGGTACTATTACTATTACTGTCTTGGTTACTTTTCTCTCTTTGCTGAGACAAAATACCAAACAACCAAAATGAAGGAAGGAAAGGTTTATTTAGCTTACAGTTTGTGGAGGTTTCAGTCCATATTTGGCTGGCTCAGAGGCGGAGTGGCACATGGCAGAGGGCAAACTGTTCACAGCAGCAAACAACCAGCAAATATGTGGAATCGCAGGCAAGCAGCCTCTTTCTCTCCTTTACCTTGTAAATAGCCTGCCCCCACCCAGGGGGCGTGTAGCTCTCACACAGTCTCCACGCCCTTCTTTTCCACAGGCTCAGGATGTGTATACAAAGTAAGCACCCTGGCTTCCTGCTGAATCACTCAGCCAAACCGCCAGACTCCCCAAGTTGACACAATGTATCAACCATAACAATTACCAAGTGAAAACATATAGATCATATAGAATACCTAAAATTACAATTACCTTTCCTACTATCATAGCTGAATGAGAGAATTTCCCCTTAGTTCAAAGAAACCAAGACTTCCAGATTATCTTCCTGTAACCAATTTGACACTCATACAGAGGACATGTGTTCTCCAGAGGCAGGAGTATGATGCAGGGAATGATTCTATCTGCTGCCCTGTAGATATAGCTGAGGGGAGGGATAGAGCCTGTAGTGGGCTGATAACTGGTGGCTAACCTATAACCCCCAGATAAACTGAGTAAGCATGGTACTGGTTGTGGGAGGCCCACCTGGGAATTGTTGCCAGCAGCATAAGAGACAGAACAGGAGAAAGAGAAGTGAGGCTGTCAGGAGCTGGTAGAAGCTGTAAGGAGCTGTTGGTTGTTTTGGAGGAGCTCGTCACACTGGCTTTCCTGATGAACTTGGCCATTTTCATCCTCTGAGGAGCATGGGACCTTGTTGACACTGAGAATGGCTTTGGTTCACTTTGGGGGAGCTCTGGTTCTCACTCTGAGCATCACTTCCTGGCCCTGGAGGGGGAAGATGGTGTACTGCCGTTCTCCTGAGAAGCTTGCTGCATTGGCTTCCCTGATGGGAACTCGGCCATCTTGATCATTGGAGGACCGTGGGACCTCACTGTTGCTGAGTATGGCTGTTGTACCTTTCAGGGGAACTCTGGTTCTTCTGAGTGTTGCTTCCTGGCTCCAGTGCAGATCCCTCAGCCTGCTAGCACAGATCCTTCATTCTGCTGGCACAGACTTTCTAGATTCCACCACTGACCTTTGGGCCTTCCTAGCACAGATCCGTGAAACAAGCCTGCATGAAATGTGTCATGGGGTCTGAGCCTCTAGTTGAATTTGTGGGAGGCATTGTTATGGGCTCTAGGTCTTCAGCTGGACTCTGCAAGACATTTCTGTGGGATGCAGGCCCTTGGATAGTTTTCTTGGTCTTAGTGTGTGGACAGATTCCCTGCACTCTTTTGTATATCATTCTTTGGGTGACTATTATAAATAATCTTATAAAATATGTGTTCTGTATTATATTGTTCTCCCTTGCAAAAATACCCCCAAACTAACACAGAGCCCTATCTTTGGATGATAATGTCCACCTACCCAGATGGGGCATGGGACACACTCATAATGGGGTGACACAGGTGATGGAGACCTGCGCCTGTCGTCTGGGAATCCAGGAGGTCTTGGAGGAGGAGGTGCTGTCTCTGCCATGTGCTTAGCGGCAGACAGGAAATTCCATCAATGCTGACACACTGGCAGCCCAGTCTGGACAGTCTCCTGCTACATCAGGCTGCCCTGCAGAGGGGCTTTTGGGGAGGGGGATGTTGTTTTGTGTGGGGCCACCTGGGAGGAACTGTGCTTTTGTGGAAAAAGGGAGGGCTTCACAAGCTACAGCCCCAGAATCCAAGTCCCTGTGTGCCTTCATGATGTCACTACAGTTCCAGCAGCTCTTAAAAGTCCACGGCAGCTTTTCATGGGTTAAACCCACTTCCACTGAGTTACATGCTTTGTTATGAGTAGACACAAGAGGCTTCAAACTATGCAGAGGATAGGCTGATGACTGGAAGGAAAACTTCTCATAAAGCAGCATTTGTTTGAGGGCCAGTCTTCTCAGAAGGGACCCAGGCCATTACAGTACCTTCCACTGTTCTTGTGAAGGTCACTAGTTATTCATCAACACCTAGGATGGGATCTGTGTGCTAGGCACCAACTTTTCTAAAAGTATACATTTGCTGTCTGTTGGTCTTCATGGCCATTTACCTGCTATGGAGGACACAGAGGTTCAGAGACATTGGTATCTCTCTCAAGGTCACACAGCTAGGAAGTTGCAAATCCAGGATTTGAACACTGATCTGTCTCTCCCTAGAGACCATGATCTTTCCATTAGGCCAGGAGACAAGTGCATGGAAAGTGGAAAATGGTATTGATGATCTTTTAATGTTCATAGGAGACAGAGTAGCGCTATACTCATCCTTGGGGTGGCTCCTGGGAGTCCATAGTGTTCCTCTTAGGGGTTTGCTCTGGAGGAGATGGGGGCTTAGAGGCCGCTCCTCACGGATCCCCAGCGAACTTTGAGGTTACGTTCTTAAGTGAGGAAAGTTGTGCCTGGCCACATTGGTCCTGAGCCCAGACAAAGCCAATTGTCAAAAAAATCTTTTGCAGAGCCGGTCACCCTGTCATCTCATTTATTTGTGTGATGAGTTCCAAACAATTTGCGCTGTGGCTGAAGACACCAGTGTGCTCTTCTTTTCAGCACTTTTGCTGGAGAAATATGGAGTGGCTATGTTATGGTTGATACATTATGTCAACTTGGGGAGTCTAGAGGTTTGGCTGAGTGACTCAGTAGGAAGCCAAGGGGCTTACTTTGTATACATCCTGAGCCTGTGTGAGCCTGTGGAAGAGGAGGGCATGGAGACTGTGTGAGAGCTACACGGCCCCCTGGGTCGGGGTAGCCTGATTACAATGCAAGGGAAGGAAAGAGGCTGCTTGCAGCCATTCCTCCCTTTTGCTGTGCTCTGCCGCCATGAACGTTTGCCCTCTGCCATATGCCACTCTGCCTCTGAGCCAGCCAAGTATGGTCTGAAACCTCCACAAACTGTAAGCTAAATAAACCTTTCCTTCCTTCATTTAGGGTGTTGGGTATTCTGTCTCAGCAACAAGAGAAAAGTAACTAAGACAGGCTACTGGAGGGGGAAGTGGGGCTCGGAGAGGCAGTTTTTCTTTAATAAAAACACAAGTAAGATGTGATTGTAAGCTAGAAGGAACAAGCTTTAGAGAGGGAGTGCAGGACTATTTGGGGAGACAGGATAAGTGGCCAATGCCATGGCCTGGAGCAGGCAAGGGAGGGAGCTAACACAAGCGCGCGCGTGTGTGTGTGTGTGTGTGTGTGTCTGTAAGGGGACATCCAGTGGCACTCCAGTGATCCCAGACTTCCTGTACCTTCCTGCTAGGAAAGAGGCAGTATGTCTGGAGCAAGAGCCCTGTGGCTTTGCCCAAGGGGAGACTGGAGCTCCAGCTTCTCTGGGAGCCTCAGTGTTGGCCTATTGTATGAGTTGGATGATGCTGCCTCCTCCTGGGAGTCACAGCAAGTATTAAACAAAGGGATGCAAGTGAACCTGGGAAATAAGAGTGGGCTCATCACTGCACAGTAACTGTTTATCATTTCAGTGTATTTCTGCACCAGGCTTTCACCACGCATAGAGAGAAATAGTTAAAAATAGTACCATCCTTCACATACTGTTCTGTAACATATTTTTAGCGTTACATATATATTAAGGGCAGTTTTCCATGTCATACAGTTTTCTGTGACATAATTTAAAAGCATATGCAGTTCATTCTGGTAGGTAGGCTAATATACCATTTTAACTAATCCTATTGCAAACATCACATAAGCTGTTGCTTGCTATTTTATTATAAGCAGCACTGTTTTGAACTTCCTTGTAGCACTATTTTTACACCCATCCATTGTTTCCTTTGGAAAACTCCATTCTACCAATGCAGTTGCAGCTGAGCTGTGAATGATGTCTTTCACCTGTCTCCAGGTAGAGGAAGGAGAAGATTTGGGGCAGTTTCCTGAACAGTGGTACCCAAAATGATGCAGAGACTGGTGTGATGTCATTGCCCTCAAAACTCAGGCAAGACACCCTAACAGCCGCAGGCTGTATCCATGGGCATGCGGCTCAGAACATACGTTGATGAGATGCAGGTGAGTGGGAGCTACTACCCCCCGCCCGGCCCAGGCCCCACCTTTACACACCAGAGTCATTAGGTTTCTACCCTTTTCCTGTCTCACAATGGGTGTTAAAAGCCAATTCAAGTTACCACCCTTTTCATCGGTGTTCATTATCATTTCATTTGTAATATCTTTTATAATAAACCAGTACATGGAAGTAGATATCTCTCTGAGTTCTCTGAGACATGCTAGCATATTAGTCAAACCTGAGCTGGGAGTATGGGAGTGTTATAGATGACCAACCAGAAACGCAGAGGAGACAACCTGGGCCTTACACCTTTTATCTGAAGGGGAGGACTGAGCCCTCAACCTGTGGAATGGGATGCTATCTGCAGATAGACAATAGAATAGAATAGAATTGAATTGGGGAGGGACATTCAGGTGATGGACACTGCAGAACTGCTTCCTTGCTTGGTAAGTAGGAGAAAATCCCAATATCCAGTCACAGAAATCTTCTGTGTTGATTGTCAATGGAAGTATAGGAGAAACTGAGTTTGGTTTTCCCTGTACCCTCATATGGGTGCATGAATATGCCTTACATGGTATGTTCCTGAGCAGCAGGGGTCTGCCTAGATCTTCTACCAGCCTCCATATTGGGAGGTGAACAGCAGAGAGGGCTGAGCACCTACCTTACCTACCTACACCAGTCCCTGTATCGTTTTGGGTACCACTGTTCAGGAAACTGCCCCAAATCTTCTCCTTCCTCTACCTGGAGACAGGTGAAAGACATCATTCACAGCTCAGCTGCAACTGCATTGGTAGAATGGAGTTTTCCAAAGGAAACAATGGATGGGTATAAAAATAGTTCAAAACATCACTGGCCATGGGTGATCACTGTGACCTTCAGCCCTCCTTTCCTCCCTGGAGGTTGGGATGGGGCTGAAAGTCTTAGCCCTTGTCTTGGTTACCTTTTTCTCGTTGCTGAGACAAAATACCCAACACCCAAAATGAAGGAAGGAAAGGTTTATTGAGCTTACAGTTTGTGGAGGTTTCTTTCTCTTTTTTTTTTTTTTTTTGTGGTACTGGGGATCGAACTCAGGACCCTGCACTTGCTAGGCAAGCGCTTATTCCACTGAGCTATATCCCCAGCCCCTGTGGAGGTTTCAGTCCATTCTTGGCTGCTTAGAGGCAGAGTGGCACATGGCAGAGGGCAAACGTTCATGGCAGCTGAGCACAGTGAAAACAACCAGCAAAAGGGAAAAATGATGGCGAGCAGCCTCTTTCCTTCCCCTACATTGTAAACAGCTTAACCTCACCCAGGGGGCTGTAGCACTCACATAATCTCCATGCCCTCCTCTTCCACAGGCTCAGGATGTGTACAAAGTAAACACCCTGGCTTCCTGCTGACTCACCCAGCCAAACCTCTAGACTCCCCAAGTTGACACAATGTATCAACCATAACAGCCCTCTAGTCTTGCCTAGTTTTTTCAGGTGACCCAACTCCCATCCTGAGCCACACATGGCTACCAGCCCTGTCACTTTGTGGCACATCAAACACATCACTTTGGAGATTCTAAGGACTTTAGGAGTGAATGCTGGGAAACAAGATTGAAGGACAAATGTATATGTGTATATGTATATATGTGTAAGTGTATATATTTTAATGGAGGCAAAGTTTCATTAAAAGTAGGTAAGGAAATAGCTTCTTGAGAGCAAGTTTGTGCCAAGTAAAAGTGGGAACAGAAGTGCATCCTACAGTGTGAGGGTGGACCAGTGTGCAAGGGAGAACACAAATACATATTTCACAATACCACAGTACATATATAATTTAAAATTTTCTAGCAGCAATAATATTCTTAAGGTAAATCAACATATCCAAAATATTATGACATCAACATGTAATCAAAACATAAACACACTATTAATGAGACATTCTATTTTTCCCTCGAGTACTAAAACTGTAAAAAAATCTACATATAGGGCTAGGAGAATAGCTCAGTGATAGAAAGCTTCTCTCAAATTTGCAAGGCCCTGGGCTCAATCCCAAGTACCGTAAAAAAGAATAAAACAGAAACAAAAAAAAATCTACATTCAATTATATATATGTTGTCAGACAGTGTGATAATTTGATACATGTATACAATGTATAATGACAAAAGAGGGTAATCAGCATTTTCATCTCCTTAAACGTTTATCATTTCTTTGTGTTGGGAAACTGAACTCTTCCAGTTCTTTATTAGCTATGTAATAAACTGTGAACTGTATTCACCCTGCTATGCTATAAAACATTAGCCTTTATTCCTTAGGTACCCATTATCCAAACTCCTTCTGTCACTACTCTACTAACTTCTAAATCTTTGAAATCTGGGGTATATTCTTCCAGCACACCCTGATACACATACTAAATTTTCTTTTTTTCTTTTTTTGAGACAGGGTCTTACTATGTAGTTTGGGCTGACTTAAACTCACTAAGTAGCCCAGGCTGACCTTGAACTTGCAGTGATCCTCTTGTCTCAGCCTACTGAGTGCTGAGCTTCCAGGCTTGCACCACCATGCCCAGGTAGATGGCAAATTTTCAGTGACTAAAATGAAATACAGTTCTACCAAAACAGTAACTTGCATTTTGTGGGAAAATATTTCATACTGCTTTAGCTTCTTACATTTTAAAATAATTAAAATTCAATACAATAAAATTTTGTTTCTGTCTTGTGTTGTGGCTCATGTCTGTAATCCAATCTATTTGGAGGCCGAGGCAGGAAGATTTTAAGTTTAAGGCCAGGCTGGGCAATTTAGTGAGACTCTTCCTTAAAAAAAAAAAAAAAAGCTGGGGTTGTAGCTTAGTGATTTCCTGGTATGTGAATCCTCAGTACTGCTCCCCTCTCCACGCAGCACATGGTTATCATGCTGCATAGTGCAGGCCTGTGCCTTTGCAACTCAAAGTATAGTTGCTGGACAAATAGCAAGTGCATCCCCTGTGAGCTGATTAGGGCTGCAGAATCTCAGGCCCTGCTTAATTCTCTTGAGTCAAAATTCGTGTTTCAGCAGATTCTCCACATGATCCCTGAGCTGGCTTCTGTTTGAGACGCATTGGTCTAGATTTCAGGGCACAATGTGTGTGTGTGTGTGTGTGTGTGTGTGTGTGTGTGTGTGTGTGTGTGTAGACTGTCCAAAGAGAATGAGTATATTCTGCATAAAAAGAAAACCCCCAGGAAATCATGGCAGCTTCCTTCAAACCTTTCAAGGCTTGTTGTGAGCAGTCTAGAGTGGGAGGACTAAGGTCATAAAGGAGGGGATTGGGGGTGGGGAGGAGGGGACTGAACCCTATATAGTTCCCACAGCTATGCTCTCACTTCATCCAGGTAACGAAAGACATACACTTGGAAGTAAATCAGCAAATCTGAGTTTAAACTCCAGTTCTACTAATCATTGTGTATCTCTGAGCCTCAGTTTATTATCTGTAAAATGGAAAAGTAATAACTCACTGCCCAGGGTTTGTGTAACAGTGATATAGCGAAGGGCCATTCCCTACCCCCCCCCCCCGCCCTGGCTTTTCTTAATTGGTTATACGGATGAATAGGTTTCATTTTGGCAGATTCGATGAATAGGTTTCATTTTGGCAGATTCGCACATGCAAAGGATGTAGCAAGGAGCACATTTGCTGTAGTTGCCGAGGTATCTCTTGGCTGGGCACAGATCCCAGCCTCCATAGCTACTTTTCGTAGGCTGGACAAGACTCTGCCTGGGAAAGGATGGTTATTACTGCTGTTAGCAGGCTTGTGGTTTGAGGTGACAAGGTATATTTTTCAGTCCGCACAAATGAACCCAGCCCCTGCGCACCGACATCCCACTGAAAGCTCATTTTTTATTTACAGCTTCAAATTGATCTGGACTGATCTGTCCTCAGACCTTTTCATCGGGAGAGTGAAAGCAGAGAAGTGGGGAGGGGAGGCTGGAGCCCCTGCACACCCCGTCCACCAGCGCATGGCGCCGCAGCGCTGGTCCCCTTCTTGCTACTGGGACGAAATATTAGCAAAGCAGAGCCCTGGGTCACTCGGGAAGCGGGTTGTTGGTAACCTCGTCCAGAGAAACCTTTTGCATTTCCTTCCAAAAGACCCCATCACCAGCTCACCAAGCCACATCTGTGCTTCTGTCAAGTAAACAAAGAATTTCTACTGCTCTCAGGCAGGCACTAACATTAGTCGAGTAAGGGCTCTTTGGGGACCAGAGAAAGGAGGTTCGCATTTGAAAATGAACCACTGTATGTGGATTTATAGCACTGCTTTTCCGACAGAGACGGGGAAATATTTTTCTCTGGGAGATTAGAATTTACTAGTGGATTCAAGTGTAACTTTGGAGAGTGGCAGAGGTATTAGATGTGGTGGTATCACGGTATTGTTTTATTGGCAATTAGATTTCAAACTGGCACGAATGTATGAAAATAAGTCTCAATTATGGGCCTGTGAAGTTTCTCCACCATCTGTCAACAGTTTGCTCCTTATGCCACAGCATGTGTACCTTTGGAGGGAAAATGATTTACTAGGCCAAGTGAAGAGGTATAGCTCACCAAATTGTACCGGAGTTTATAGCCGATGCCTGCATTTATGATTTCTGATGCAGGGAAAGCAAATTTAAACTTGAGCATGCACGTGTGGGTACACCCACACGAGCATGCGCGCACACACACATCCCTTCCAGGGACTCAAACTGTCAGAAATGCACTATAACTTCAAAAGAAGTTAGCCAAACTTTCCCAGTTTATAGCTGCAGAAAAGTAAGTCCAGGGGGAGTCACTTGGACTTGTCCAAGTGACATGAGCACATGGCCAGAGCTGCAACTACAGCCGCCAGGACACTTTGTGTGAGAGGATGGGATGTGCTGGCAAATGTGTAACTATAAGTTCTCTGGGAAAAGGAAGACCTGTTTTGTGGTCCTTGCCTATGTCTGTGGTGTAAACACTCAAACCATGGCTGATTTCATGGTACCAGTGTGATATCCCTGAATACAGATTGTATTAGTTAGCTTTCTTATTGCTGGGCATAACTGACACCCACAGCTTAAAGGAGGAGAGGTTTAATTTGACTCACAGTTGAGTCCACAGTAGACTCACTCTAAATCAGGGAGAAGAGCATGGAGGAAGAAAGTAGCTCGCCTCATGGCAACCGGGAAGCACAGAGAGAAGGGAGGAGGCAGGGACAAGAATACAGTCTTCCAGATTATGTACCCAGTGATACGCCCCCTCTCACTAGGCTTCACTTCCAAGTACATGAGACTAGGTCTAAACATCACATTCCATCTTTGGTCCCCAAAATGATTAGGCCCATCTCATTATGCAAAATGCACTTAGTCCATCTCTAAGGGTTGCCAAAGTCTTAACTGTTCCAGCATTGTTCAAAAGTCTCTTCTGAGACTTAAGGGAAAGTCTCAGCTGTGAGTCCTATAAAAATAAAAAAGGAAGTTAAACATTTCTAATGTACAAGGGCATAGGGTAAATATTCCCATTTAGAAAGGGTGCAATAAAAGGATAAAAAGGAATAGGACCAAAGCAAGATCAAACTCAGCAGGGCAAACATTAAGTCCTATAGCTCTACGTCTATCACCTGGGGTAAGTTGTGGTCATAGGTGAACTCCAAGGACCTTTCCAGGTGCAACCCACATGGCCTCTCTCTTGGGCTGGCTCTGCTCATGGCCTGTAGCTTTCCTCAGCAGATGTTCCAAGTTCCTGGCATCTTCATCTTCCAGAGGTCTCCACCTCACATTCAGATTCACTTTCACATCTTCTCCCATTGTCATCTTAGTGGTTCCTCCCACTGGCTGTGAACCTGTCACACATTGTTGCTTTATTTTCCAAGCCTTCTGAAATCTGGGTGGATGCATCCATGACCCCATAACTCTTGCATTTGGTGTGCATGGAAAACCAGCACCACATGGATGATGACAAGATCTGCTGTACTGTGAGCAGGAGCATAGGTCTCTTGGACTATTGCTGCAGTGTCCTCTGAGTGCCTGGACAGATGAACTCAGGGAACCTGGATGACCATGAATGAACTGGGGACTTTGGGGATCTCCTCTTGAAGTCTTCATTAAATGAGTGTGCTCTTTTATACACTTGGGAAAGAAATAGGTAAAATTTCCTGAGGTGCAATGAAGGCATCTTTCCTAGGATTCTGGTGCAAAATTCTTGGCTTCTTTTTAATGTTAATCCTTTTAGCAAACATACTCCCCTTGGCCCCAACTTTATATGTCCTTCCTTTCTAGCCACGCTGCAAATTTTTCAAATCATTTTTTTCTCCTTTTTATTCCTGATTCTCAATATAAATCAATAAACACAACCAGGAGTACTGATGCTACAGTATGAATGTTGGGCATGTTGAAATGTTGAAATTTCCTCCACCAGATCCATTACTCTACCACCTTTAAATTCAGTCTTATGCAAAGTCTTAAGACATGGGCAAAATGTAGACAAGTTCTTTGTCAGAAGTAAACACACACAATCTGTAGTCCAGTTTCCAATCAGTCCTCCCTTGCAGCAGAACATCTTAAGCCTGGCATTTGCTATTCCAATTCCTGTCACTATCCGTGATCTTGGGAGCTCTGACTGGAAGGGCCTATCAAGTTTTCTTCTAGGGTTTCTCTAACCTGCATCTCCAAATCTTTTTTTTCTTTTGTTTGAGATAGGGTCTTGCTGTATAGGTCAGGCTCGCCTTGAACTTATTATGCAACCCAAGCTGGCCTCAAACTCATGGCAATCTTTCTTTTTTTTTTTTGCAATTTTTTTTTAAAATTTTATTTTAAAGACAAAAGAATGGAGACATATGAACCAGAAAAGCCAGTAACAATACATAAAATACAAAGTTATACAGAATACAGGAGGGAATTAGCACTGGATGTTGTATTACGTAGTTATCTTCACATTAGTTAACACAAAAACATTAAAGGAAATACCAAATTATAGATAAGATAGTAGGGAATTTGCACTGGATGCTGTATAATATAAAGTTATCTTCATTTCTGCTAATACAAAAACGACTGAGGAAATACAGAATTATAGAGAACATAGAAGGGAATTAGCTCTGGATGCTGTCCTACATAATGTTAC
>PVLD010018208.1:0-39657 GCA_004027595.1 Dinomys branickii | reverse complement strand
ACGTTTCCATTTGTTTCCTATTTTCTTCTAGTCTTTTGTCTATATCTTCTCTATGTGCATGGAACATTTCTTCCATCATTGTTTTCAGCTCGTTTTTTATCTGAGAAATCATTGAGGGTATGTGGCTTATTTCTGCTTTAAGCTCTTTTATGGCCTGTTGGAGTTGTTTCATTTCGGATGCAATCGTTTCATAACTTGCTGGTATGTGATTTCCTGGTTCCCCTGTATCCTCACATTCAAAACTTGTTCTGGGTGGGGTTGAGTTTTGAAACTGCGTTTTGTTCCTCTGTTTTCCCATTTTTTGGGTATCAGATTCAAAATGTGGAGCTATAAATTCCACAGACAGTTTAGCAGGCAAAGGTCTGCTGCAGAGGCTGCTCCAATGTTTACTTCTCTTTGGGAGAATGTCCCTTAAGCTGTCTGCTGAGATTTCCGCTTCTACTCCCTACCCCAAGACCTGGCCGGGGGGGAATAAACAGCTCGCCACCCCAGGATTCTTGCAGATAGGCCACTCAGGTGTTCCTCCCTGGGTGGAGCTCCTTCCCCCTCACAAAACCCGTTGGGGCGCCTAAGTAGGTCTTCCCACCTGGGAGATCCCGCAGTCCTTAAAGCTGTTTTGATGTCTCTCGCTGGGCTGAGCTTCTTCCCGATTCAGGAAAAACCGGTTAGAGTGGGCACTTAACTCACCCTGTGATCGTGCAGACAGGAGTGCCGTTCAGATGTTTTTCCCTGGATGGAGATTTTCCCCGACTCAGAAATCCCGCCGGCCGGTCGCTGTTGCTCCAGTTCGCGCAGCGCTGGCTGCGGGGGTGGGGTTCTGAGTGGGATCCCGGAGCGCTGCCCGGTTTGGCGCAGTTTGTCCCAGTAGCGCGTTCTCTGTCGGGTTCAGGAGCTGAGGCCGTTCTTCCTTCCGCACTCGCTCTCTCGGCTGGTCGTCTTCTTCCCGGAAGTCCTTATTTCTGTCTTCATATTGCTATATTTCATTGTTTGGGTGGTAATCCTCTGGGAGGTTCTCTCTCTCCATGTTGACAGCATCTGATGAGAAATCAATCTGGGGTTCAGGATGCTCTGCAGTGGATGTTGGCAGTGGAGCTGTGGAATTTGGAATAGTAGGAGGCTACAGTAGTTGTAGACCTCCAGGCAGCAGGAAAAGTTCCAGAGCAGGGGCTTGGGTATGCAGCATGGGTTCAGTGGAATCGGGAATAAGAGATGGAGCTGAGGGAACCACTAGAGGGCACAGCCTGAGCAGGCAAAAATGGGTGTGGTTTCCGTGCTACCGCATGGTAGAGGTGGTAGCAGGGGCTCTGTGGAGCCTGGGAGGGTAGGGGTGGCATGGCAGTGGCAGCCCTTCCTGCAGTGGTGGTGGTAGCCCTGGTTGTGGCAGCAGCCTAGAATCGGGGTGCAGGGGTCCTTGACAGCCATGGTGGCCCTGGGTGGGGTGGCACTTGTGTTGGCAGGGGGGGCACTGAGGCTGGCTGGGCAGCTGGGGCTTATGAGTGTAAGGAGGAGGCTGGTTGAATTCAGGGTCCTCTGGCAGGACAAGATAAAGTCTCTTTGTCTTGGGTTGAACTTGGGAGCCTCTCCTGTGCCTTGTGAGTGTTTTGACAATTAGGATGGCCTCGTCATCATGTCAGATGCAGGTGAGGCACTAAGGCAGGAAGGTTTGGCACAGATGGAGCCAGGAGTCAATATAAGGGAACTGGTGGGGTGGCCTTGCTTGTTAGGCTCTGTCACTTTGTTCCAGACTCAATGGATACTTTCAAAATTGTGTTCCCTCTGGCAGTCAGTTGGGGCAAAGGTTTGGCCATTCAGTTTCACAAAAGGCACAGAGCTTCTGGGATTTCATTTATACTCTATAGTCATCAGAAAATCCTCTCTTAAAGTTTAACATGAAATAAAGGACTGTGGGCTTACTCTGGCTGGCGCCCATTCTTTCTGCGTACACATGTGTAATGTGCCCTTGAACAATGGTGCAACAGACTAAGAAGGGGTGCCCCTTGGAGAGAGACCAAGAGCTTGTCAGTTCTGGCCACTCCCCTCATGGGGATGTGGGTCCATCTTGGCATTAGGTGCACCCATATTCCTGGGCCTGGTCAGATCCCCCACTACAGAGGTTGAGTCACCACTTAGCCATATGACATGAACACAGAACTGCAGAAATTTAACCTACTCAACTTCTGTAGCTCTGGGGTCCCACAGGAACCTGTCAATGTGGAGCACAGATGGAACAGCCTACTGCTTTTGCCATCTGTTACAAGCATTCACACAATCATTCAGCAGGCGTTCAGATGTTAAACATTCCCTCCCCGAGAATCATGACTAACAAGGGGTGATCAGTTCCTCCCTCACTTGAACTGAGTGGAACCAGACTGATTTTGGGCACCCTCAGGGTCTTACCTTATACTGTGACCAGACCAGACCAGACAAACATCCTCCCCTCCTCTGGATCCAGAGAACCATAAGTGGCAAGCATAGTAATTCATCCCCAGTCCTCTAAGGGGACTCTGAGAAATCTCTGAGGGCACGCCTTCCCATCGGGGGACTGGAGTTGTCCCACTCCCTCTGTGAGGGCTTCAACCAGTGACCTGAGCAGTCGGTGTGTTTGGCTTCCAGGTCAGGGAATCAAAATGTAGTAGTTACAGCTCAAGAAAAAGGGTTTACAGCTCTTAGAAGGTGGTTATATCTCCTAGAAAGTTTTTACAGTGCCCAATAAGTGTTTCAGCAGACTAGGACTAACAAACTGAGTAGCACCTGGGGTTTTGGAGGCAGGTGTGCAACTTTATTCACACTGGCAGACTTGACTGGGATCCTTCACCAAAGAGCCAAGTCCCCGAGTCTCAGGAAGTAGGGTTTTTATAGGATTTACAACCAAGAACAGAGCATTTGCCATTAGTTGATTGGAAAGAAAGTTACACTGAACTTTACTCTCTTAGCATATAACTAAGATAAATTACAGGTTATATGATCGGCCAAGAAAGTTACATTGAATTCCCCTTCTTGGCATACAATGGAGACAGGGACAAACATTCACATCAGTTCAGGAAAACCAGAAACTTAACAGAGAACAAAAGGCTTACTGAAGGCCAGGAAGAGGGACGCTGAAGGGCAGGGGAGGGGGCTCCTGTCTGGAAGCGAGTGTTTTCTTCTGCCTTAGTTGCACTAGTTTGCATTCTCTCCAACACTGTAGAAAAGTTCCTTTCTCCCTGCAGCATTTGCTGTTTCCTGCCAGCATTTGTTGTTTCTTGGTAATGGCCACTTTTTCTGGAATAATATGATATATGGTTGTAGTTTTACTTGAACTTCTCTACTGGTCAGTGATGAACATTTTTTCATGTATTTGTTAGCCCTGTACTTGCTCTGAGAAGTGTCTATTCATTTCAGTTGCCCATTTTTTGACTGAGTCTTTTATTTTGGGGGGAGGTCAAATTAAAATTTTTTTAACAACTGCTTATCGATTTGTTGAAAGAGTTGCCTTAGGCATCTGTTATGGTTGTTGCAGGCACTCCTAGCTCAGTACTGATGGGAGTAATCTGTTTAAAAGTCTCATAAGGACTGTGAAAATCAATGAGTCATTTGTGGAGTCTCATCCAGAAACTATCCCATGTCTTATCACCACAAGGTATTTTCCTTATAGTGATTCTCAAGGTCTTAGTAGGTGTGTGAATGGGTCCTTTCACTCTGAGATCCCCTTCCGTTGCTTCTCTGATCAAGTCAGCACACACCTTCTCCAACGATTTCACGTTGTGGCTGGTGAGGGTAATTGCAACCGGTGAATTGTCACCTCGGATTCCTTTGGTGTCTTTCCAGTATCTTTAAAAGCCATGGTGGCCGCATGACTGCCTGACCAACTTGTTCCTCAATGAGAATAAACAGCAGTGGGTCAGGAGCAGGAGCAGACACAACCGAAGTCCACTGCACCTACAACCACCTCTTCCTCAGAAAGAAAGCTGAAAGTTTTATTACTACCATGTTTGCCACACATAATGCTCACATTCATCATAGGGAATTTGTACCTGTACATAAATGTATTCTAATTGTTCTTTTTTCCTATTCTTCTCTCTTCCATTCAACCCTTCTTCTCTTTCCAATATATAGAAGCTCTTCCCCCTCATTTTTTCCTTACACTCTTTGTTTTTAAAATTCTTTTTCCCCTCCTTGCTTGTTTGCCTTCCCATTTGAACACGTTATTCCTATTTCCCCATATGTAACCTCCACATTGCTACTTGTTTACCCTTTGGGTTCCTCACACAAGAGAAACGTGTGATTTATTTCACTTAAAGTTATGGTTTTGTGGTACATCAATTTACCTAGAAAAGTCTCAAGTTTAAACTTCTTTATGGCAGAGTAGTATGTTATTGTATACAAAAACCACATTTTTTTTTGTATTGGGAATTGAACTCAGGACCTTGTGCCAGACAGGCAGTGTGCTGCTGATCTATATACTTGGCCTAAAACCACATTTTCTTTATCTGTTCATCTGTTGATGGGCATATGGGCTACTTCCAAGATTTAGCTACTATGAATTGTGATGCTGTAAACACGAGTATGCATATATCTCTGCAGTGCAATGCTTTAAAAAAATTCTTTCAGAAGAACATAGAAGGGGAATATAGGGGCTGGGGATATAGCTCAGTGGAATAAGCACCTGCCTGGCGGGTGCAGGGTCCTGAGTTCGATTGCCAGCAACACACACACACACACACACACACACACACACACACAAAGGGGGAATATAGCTGGGTCAAATGGAGTTTTATTTATTTGTTTTTTGTTTGTTGTCTTTTTGAGACAGGGTCTCACTGTGTAGTTCAGACTGGACTTGAGCTCACTTTGTAACCCAGGCTGATCTTCAACTTGCAACAATCCTCCTGCCTCAGCCTCCCAACTGCTGGGATTATAGGCATGCACCACCATGCCCAGCTCAAATGGAATTTTAAAACAAATTTTTTTGGCAGAATCTCCACACTGATTTCCACAGTTGTTGCAGCAGTCTACACTCCTACTAACAGCGGAGAAGTGTTCCTTTTTCTGCCCAGACCCCCAGCATTTGTTATGGGTTGATTTCTTGGTGGCAGCTATTTTTTCTAGAGTGAGATGGAATCCCAGTGTTGTTTTAATTTGCATCTCTTGAATGACCAGTGATGCTGAAGATTTTTTTAATGTATTTATTTGCCATTTGTAGTTTTTCATCTGAAAAGTATCTGTTCATTTTAGATCTCTATTTTGGGATTGGGTTTTTGAATTTGGGGAGTCTGATTTTTTTGTTTTTTTTAAATATATTCTAGATATTAATCCTCTGTCTAAGGAGTAGATGGTACTTTTTTTCACTTTGTGGGTTGTCTTTTCTTTTCACTCTGTTGGTGGTTTCTTTTGCTGTGCAAAAGTTTTTAATAAACTGAAATCCCATTTGTTGATTCTTCATCGTATTTCCTGTGCAACTGGGGTTTTGTTCATAAAATCTTTGCCTACACTTACGTCTTCAACAGTTTTACAAATCTTATCTTCCAGCAGATTAAATATTTCAGTTTTTATATTTAGATCTTTGATCCATTTCAATTTTAATTGAGTGCATGGTGAGAGGTACAGGTCTAAGTTTAATCTTTGGCATGTAGAAAGCCAGTTTTCCTGGCATTATTTATCAAAGATGCTATTTTTCTTCCGACGACCATGTTTGGTTCCTTTGTCAAAGATAAGGTAGCTAAGTGTGTTTAGACCTGTTTCTGCATCTTCTAATCTGTTCTACTGATCTGTGAGTCTTTTATCCCAGTATCATGCTGTTTTTATCATGATAGCTTTGTAGTATTTTCAAATCAGGGATTGTGGTGCCTCTGCCTTGACCTTGTTGCCTAGAATTGCTTTTGATATTCTGGATCTCTTTTGATTCCGAATAAATTTTAGGATTCTTTTCTCTAGATCTTTCAAGTATGCTTTTGGTATTTTGATTGGGATTAGATCAAATCTGTATAACAGTTTGATAGTATGGCCATCCTCATGATATTGGTTCTTTCTTAGATGCTTTGCTTCTGTCTCCCCCACATCATGCCTGTAGCTCAAGGATGTTCATGTAGTTTTTTCTGACCTGAGGCCAGTCAGCCTCACATGTGGACCCTCTGAATCCTCCTGCCACTTCCAGATTCAGATGAGATGCCATACCAAAAAGCATGGGGCCTGTTTTCCCATTAGGACAGATAATACAACAGGCAAGTGTGGGAATGGACTGTTGTAAGTCATATTGCTCTACCTCTTTGATTTTTTCAAGACAAGCTCTCACTGTGTAATTTAGTCTGGCCTTGAACTTACTGTGTAGCCCAGGCTGGTCTCAAATTCATGATGATTCTCCTATCTCAGCTTCCTGAGTGCTGGGATTACAGGCATGTGCCACCACATCTGGCTAAAACATGCTGTTCTTTATATACATGTTTAAAACTGTTCTAAGTGGTATAGCTAAGTGACCAGCATGGCATCATCTCATATTATCCCTTATCTTTCCAGGCCTAAGTTCTCTTTTCCTTCATTTTGCTGACCTTACCTCCCAAACAAAGCAGCCACATTAATTTCTATTTTAGGCGATTTTCTAGGGAATTCAGGCTAAGACTTTAATTATATAATTACTACTTTGGTCAAGAAAGAGAACGTTATCAGCACTTTAGCAGGCCTCCCTCATGCTGCCTTCTAGCCATCATTCTATTCTATTGCTCTAGGGGGATCACTATTTTGATGTCTAATATCACACATTACTGAACTTGTTTTGAGACAGGGTCTCTCTATGCGGGCCTTGAACTCACAGCCTAGGCTGGTCTCAAACTCACAGCCATCCTCCTGTCTCAGCCTCCCAAGTGCTAGGATCAGAGGTGTGCACCACCATACCGAGCACTTTTCCTTTTCTAAAATGTAAATATTTCACACATGCAAACAGTCTAATATGCACTCTCTTTCTTTGTGTTTTTTTCCACTCAACATTATGTTTGTGAGATTTATCTACGTTTCAGGATATGGCAGTAGTTTATTTTATTTATTTACTTTTGAGATACATTCTCACTATATAGTTAAGACTGGTCTTGAACTCACTGTGTAGCCCAGGCTGGCCTCAAACTTGTGGTAATCCTCTTTCCTTAGCCTCCCAAGTGCCAAGTTTATAGGTATGTGCCACCACAACTGGCATAGTTTATTTTAATCCCTATAGAGGAACAATAATCAATGACATTGTGAACATTTTCCTGCATACACACACACACACATGTATTTCTAATAGGTAGATATTTACTTAACAGTGAAATTGTTAGGTTGTAAGGTAACTTTGGTAAATACTTATAGTTTTCTAAACTTTTGTATCCGTTCAATAACCTACCACAATAAATTTAAAATTTTACTTCCATCACTCCTTGGCAACCTTGATTTTTTGGGTGTATTTATGAAAAAAATTCTTAATGTAGTCAGATTCAAAATTTTTATCTCTGTGTTGCTTATAGATGTGTTTTTTTCAAGAAAAAATTTTCTGCTTCATAATCATAATGATATTTTTTCTATTATTTTCTAGAATCTTTAGTTTTATACTTTTAATACTTAGATCTACAATTCATCTGAAATTAGTAAAGTTCTAAGGATTGAACACAGTCTTCACATTGAGCTACATCCCAACCCTCTCTTCTTTCATCTTATAAGTCACTACATTACCCAGGATAGGCTGGAGCCTGTCATCCTCCTATAGGATGGGAGGATTTGAGATTATAGATGTGGCCACCATTCCTGGCTTGAAATTGGTTTTTATGTGAGGTTAAGTACAGGGTCAAGATAGATTTGAATTGATTTTGTATATGGTTAGAGATAAGGGTTTAATTTCATTCTTTTGCATGTGGATGTCCTGTTCACCCAATACTATTTATTGAATAAGTTTTTTCCCCCGGTTGTGTTCTTGGCACCTTGTTGAACACAAGTTGGTTGTAAATGCATAGATTTATTTCTAGGTTCTCTATTCTGTTCTATTGGTCTATTTATTTGCTTATATGTCAGTATCATACTGGTTTTGGTACTATACCTCTGTAGTATATTTCAAGGTCAGGTATTATGAAAACTCTAGCTTTGTTCTTTCTGGTTAAAAGAAACTTGGTGAAGCACCTGCTTGGGCTTGGGTTTAATTCCCAGTACTGAAAAAAAAAAGGTAATTTTGTTATTCAAGGTCTTTTGTGGTTTTATGAAAAGTTTAGATTTTTTTTCTTTCTGTAAAGAATATCATTGGCATTTTGACATAGACTCCACTGAATCTGTAGATTGTTTTGAGTAGTAGTAGTGTGGACGTTTTAGCAACACTGATTCTTCCAATCAGCGCTCACAGAGGTCTCTCCATTTTTTGTTTGTTTTATTTTTGTTTGTCTCCCTGCTTCCTTTTTCAGTTTCTTTCATCATTTATAGTTTTCACTGTGGATTGTACATGAGATTACTGTTTTGAATTCTATCTTCAGATAATTTGCTATCGACATATAGCAATACTGTCCTATTCAGATTTCACCAGTTTTTAATGCACTTACTTGTGTATATGAGTGCGCCTATGTGTGTGTGTGTTTGTTTGCATAGTGTTTAGTTCAACACAGTTCTGTAAAATCATATTACCACCACTAAAATCAAAATATAGGACAATTTCATTACAAGGATCTTTTTTAATAGTCTCTCCTATCAACCCTGAGCACCAATTTTTTCTATTTTCGTATAGTCTTTTTTAAAGACAGCATCTTACTATGTAGTCCAAGCTGGCTTTGAATTTACTGTGCAGCACAGGTTGGCCTCAAACTCATGGTAATCCTCTTACCTCAGCCTCCTGAGTGCTGGGATTACAGATGTTCACGGCCATGCTCATTTCCCTTTAATTGTGTCACTTGAGAGATATGATAGAAATGGAATCATACTGTTATGGCTTGTACCTTGGTGCCTCATGCACTCATAGGTGGGGCTCATGGGTGTGTGATACTCGATCACTGGGTGTGTGATACTGGATGAGCCCACCGCAGGGTTTAGAGCTAGATGTGATGCTGGGAGGTGAAGCCTGGTGAGAGGAGGCGGGTTACTGTGTATATGTATGTATAAGCAACTAAGACATGTACCTTTTGTAACTCTCCTGATTTTGCTTCTTAATTGGAATTCTTGGATAGTTGATTTAACTTAAAACTACCATATTAATATTTATCTTATGTTCTTTTCTCATCAGTTCTTTGTCTTTTTCTCCTCTTTTCTTATCTTTATATGTATAATTTAATACTTTTTTTGAACTCCAGTCTTATTTTATTTGGACTTACTAGAGGTCTTGGTTACCTTTTCTCACTGCTGAGACAGTGTACCCACCACCCAAAGTGAGAGGAGGAAAGGTTTATTTTGGCTCATGGTTTGTAGAAATTTCAGTCCATAATCAGCTGGCTCCAAGGCAGGTGGCATAGCAGAGGGCCATCACAGAGGAGAAACAGTCCATGGTAATCAGAAGGCAGCAAAAGCAACAAGTAGCGAGTGACAAGCAGCAACAACAGCCCTCTTTATGTTGTTTATATTGTATCCAGGCTACCTGCCTTTGGGTGAATAGCACCACACCTAGGGTGGGCACCCTTAATCCTAGCATTGCACCATGAATCAGTACCAGAATCACATCCTTAATCCCAGCATTACTCACTCTAGATCCAGCACCTCCAAAAAGCCTCACTTATGAATGCATCAGGCTTTGTGGGTGACATCTGAATACAAGGCACAACACCAGCTAAGTCTCTGTTTGTATGTTGCACAGTTGTTCTGGACTTTACAAGGTAGCTGTTTAACATCTCACAGACCACCATTCAACTAATATTGCACTAACTGTACATTACACTTTTGTTTCACCTTTTATTCTTTGTATTTTTGTCTTCAACCTTTTTACTTCTATACATATTATAGTCCATGCAATATACTTTGGCTATTTTTTGCTAATAGTTATTTGTCTTTTAAAGAAATTTAAATTGAATAAAATATACTTTATTCTTATCTATAACTTACCTTTTCTTATTTCTCAGTCTCGGTGTAGTTCCTAAATTTCATCTAGTATCTGTTTCTTTCAAAAAGAATAGTTTTTTAGTAGTCTCTGCTATGTGGATCTGCTTATGAAAAATACTCTTGCCTTTTATCTTCTGAAAATATTCTATTTTGCACTTATACGTAGATATATTTGTATATAAATATATATAAACTTAATTAACAAACACATCACTTGACAAACTTATCTTTTTGTGTGATGAAAACACTGAGAATCTACTCTTAGCAATTTTGAGGCATACAACGCAGGGTTATTTATTATAGTCATGTTTTTGTGCAGTAGATTGCCAAACCTTATTTCTCCTGACTAAATGAAACTTATGCTTTGATCACTGTCTTCCCTTCCCCTCAAACCACTCCCCCATAATAACCACTGTTTTCTTTCTCTCAGTCTGACGTTTTTAGATTCCACATATAAATGGGATCATGTGCTTTTTGTCTTTCTGTGCCAGGGTTATTTCGCATAGTAAAACATTCTCCAGTTTTACCCATGTTGCAATAAATGATAGAACTCTCTCTCTCTCTCTCTCTCTCTCTCTCTCTATATATATATATATATATATATAATATTTTCTTTTTCCATTTATCTGATCATGGGCATCTAGGTTTGTTCTATATCTCAGCTTTGGTGAATAACACTGCAGTGAACATGGGAGTACAGATACAAAACTGCGTATCATATGTTGAAGAATAAAACTAAACCCTTATTTCATACTTAATTAAAAGTCAATTAAAATGGACTAATGGTTTAAATCAAGGCCAGAATCTATAAAACAAAGGCAAAAGACAAGGGAGAACTCCCATGACATTGGTCTGGACAAAAATTTCTTTTTGTGTGTGTGTGTTTAAAAATTTTTTTATTTGTACATTTTGACATACATAATGACAACATTCATCATAAGGAATTTGTACCTGTACATGGTGTATCTTGCTTCTTTTTTTCCCATTCCCCTCATCTTCCTTCAGCCTCTCTGCCCTTCCTCATTTACAAAAGCTTTGTTTCCATTTTTCTTCTTGTCCCTTCTTTCCTTTTTCCTCCTCCCTCTTTTGTTCCACTTCTCATTTTGAACATTTTCTTCCAATTTCCCAATTTCTCTAATACACTTTGGTCCTTATTTACACTTTCAGTTTCTCATACCAGAGACGCAGTGTGGTATTTAAACATGTGTGTCCAGTTTATTTCACTTGAGTATGCTCTCAAGGTGCATCCATTTAGTTAGACAAGTCTCGAGCTTATCCTTTTTATGGCTGAGTAGTACCTTACTGTATAAAAATAGCACACCTTCTTTGTCCATTTATTAGTTGATGCGCATTTGGGCTGTTCCCAAAATGTAGCTATTACAAACTGTGCTGCTATAAACATAGGTGTGCATATATTGCTGTGCTATGATGCTTTTAATTCTTTCAGAAAGATACCAAGAAGGGGAATAGCTGGGTAGAATGGGACCTCTAGTGCTAGTTTTTTGAGGAATCTCCACCGTGAGTTCCACAATTGTTGCACCAGTCTACACTCCCACCAGTGGAGGAGGACTCCTTTTTCCTCACAGCCCCACCAGCATTTGTTATTGGTTGATTTCTTCGATAATGTTCATTCTTCCTGGAGTGAGATGGGATCTCAGCGTGGTTTTAATTTGGATCTCTCAAATGACTAGTGATATTGAAGATTTTTTCATATATGTATTTGTCATTTATACTTCTTCATCTGGGAAGTGTGTATTCACCTCAGGTGCCTATTTTTGGTTTGGGTTTTTAAATTTGTGGGGTCTAATTATATATATATATATTTTAGATATTCATCCTTTGTCTGAGACACAGCTGGCAAATGTTTTTCCCATATTGTAGGTTGTTTCTTCATTAGGTTTGTGGTTTCTTTTGTTATGCAAAAGCTTTTCAATAAGATGAGATTCCAGTGCATTTGGGTTTTGTTCAGTCTTTGCATATACCAGTGTCTTTAAGAGTTCTTCTACCTATTCTGTATTACAGCAGATTGAGTGTTTCTGCTTAAATATTTAGATTTTTTATCCATTTCAATTTTAGTTTAGTGCATGGTGAGAGATATGGATCTAGTTTTAATCTGTGGCATGTGGAAAGCCAGTTTTCCCAGCACCATTTATTAAGGAGGCTATATATCTTCCAGTGAAGGTGTTTTTCTCCACGGTCAAAGATAAGATGGCTGAATTTGTTTGCAGTTGTTTCTGCATTTTCTAATCTGTTCCATTGATCTGGGGGCATTTTTTGCCAATACCATGCTGTTTTTATCATAGTAGCCTTGTAGTATAATTTCAAGTCAGGCATGGTGAAGTCCTCTGCCTTTGTTATGCAGAATTGCTGTTGTATTCTAGGTATCTTCTGGTTTGAAATGAATTTCACAATTATTTTCTCTAATTCTGTGAGGTATATTAGTGGTATTTTAATTAGGATTGCATTAAACTGTATAATAATTTTGGAGATATGGCCATTTTTGCTATGTTCATTCTTTCTAACCAAGAACAAGGGGTATTTTTCCATTTTCTAATATCCTCTTTGATCTCTTCTTCAGAGTACTACACTTTTTAATGCAAATGTCTTTTGTTTCCTTCACTAGATTGATCCCCAGGTATTTCATTTTTTTTGTTTGTTTGTTTTTTGGATGCTATTGGTGAAAAGTGTTGCTTTCCTAATTTCTCTCTCAGTGAGTTTATTATTTGTGTACAGGAATGCTGTTGATTTTTGAGTATTGATTTGTGTCTATCTATGCTACTGAATTTGGTTATTGAATCTATATGTCTTTTGGTGCAGTTTTGGGGGTCTTCTATATAGAGTATCATGTCATTTACAAATAATGACAATTTAACTTCTTCCTTTCCTATTCTTATTCCTTTCAGTTCTTTCTTTTGTCTAGTTGCTCTGGCCAATGTTGCCAGAACTATTTTGAGTAAAAGTGATGATAGTGGAATCCTTGTCATTAAAGTGAAAGGTTTCAGTTTTTGGCTATTTAGTATGATGTTAGCTGTTGGTTTTTCATAGATGGATTTTATCAGATTGGGGTAAAAACCATATGTTCTGATTTTCTGTAGGTTTTTTTTTATCATGAATGGGTGTTGGACTTTGTGAAATGCTTTTTCCTTGTCTGGTGAGAGGATCACGTGATTTTTGTTTTTGCCTTTGTTAGTACGGTGTATTACATTTATTGATTGGTGTATGTTCAACCATTCCTGCTCTTCTGGCATGTATCCTATTTGTTCATGGTGTATGATCTTCCTGATGGTTTGTTGCATTCTGTTTGCCACTATCTTCTTGAGGACTTCTGCATCTATATTTATTAGGAGCTTGTAGTTTTTCTCTTTTGGTTAGGTCTTTTCCTGGTTTTGGTGTCAGGGTAATACTTGCTTCCAGGAATGATTTTGGAAGAATTACTTACTTTTCAATTTTGTTGCAGAGTTTCAGCATAGTGGCACTAGGTCTTCTCTAACTTCCTGGTAGAATTCAACAGTGAATCCATCAGGCCCTGGGCTTTTCTTTGTTGGTTTCTTTTGTTTGTTTGTTTGTTTTGGTACCATGAATTGAACTCAGGACCTCGTGCTTGTCAGGCAGATACCTTGCCACTGAGCTATATCCCTGGCCTGAGGGCTTTTCTTTGTTGGTAAGTTCTTAATTACATTTTCTATTTCATCGACTGATATCAGGTTATTTAGAATTTTTATGTCTTCTTTATTCAATTGTGACACATCATGTATGTCCAGGGATCTATTCATTTCTTCTGTTTTCCATCTTCTCATAGTAAAGATTTTACAAGCAGGTATTGATGATCTTCTGGATTTCCACAGGTCCATTGTGATTTTGCCCTTTTCATTCCTAATGGCATGAATTTGAGTCTTTTTTTGATAAGGTTGGCTAAGGAGTTATTAATTTTATTTAATATTTCAAAGAATGAACTCTTTAATTCATTGATTCTTTGTATTATTTTCTTAATCTCCACTGAATTAATTTCTCCTCTTATCTTTATAATTTCCTCTCTTGTATGAGGTTTTGTTTGATTTGTTCTTTTTCTAGAAGTTTGAGTTTCAACATTAAGTTGTTTATTTGAGCTTGCTCTGTTTTACTGATGTGAGAATTCACTGCTATAAATTTTCTCACAGTACCACTTTCATTGTATCCAACAGGTTGTGGTATGTTGTGTTTGCATTGTTTAATTGTAGAAACTGTCTAATTTCTTCTTCAATTTTATCTCTGGTCCATTGGTTGTTCAGTAGGGTGTTATTTAATTTCCACATGCTTACAAAGTTCTTATGTGTGTGTTTGCCATTGATTTCCAATTTTATTGCACAATGGTCTGATAATATGCATGAGATAATTTCAATCCCTTTGCATTTACTTAAGCATAGTCTATGAACTAGAAAGCAATAGAAATTAATAGTACAATTATCTCAGGCGCTATATATATATATATATATATATATATATTCCCTTTCTTTATTTTCTCCTTTCTCTCATCCCAGTCATTCTTTCCTTTTGAGCAGTTTCTTACTCTTTCACACTATTTATTGTACCTTTTAGATTTCATTTACTCTTTCAGGTTCTTATACCAGGGACACAATATGATGTTTACACATGTGAGTCTATGTGGAGATTTTGATCCATGCTTGGCTGGCTCCAAGGCAGAGTGGCACATGGCAGAAGGCAACAGTTCATGGTGGTGGAAAATAGCAAAAAGAACAAGAGCAGAAAAGGAGGAGTGTCACAAAGAGCCTCTTTCCCTCCCTTACATTGTATGTAAACTGCTCACCCCAGGGCAGTGCCGTACTCACACCCACAGTCCCAACATTGGACAATAAATCAATCATAAACTCTAGAAGGCTGTCCCATGACTGCATGAGGCTTTGGGAGGGCATCCAGACACAAACCATAACACGGCTAAAATAGTACAGTTAGCAATAATAATAGTATCAAGCACAGTCTATCTGCTGACAAGCTGGTAACTATTAACCTTATGTCTTTAAGCATAGGAGCAAATTCTACAGTTACATACCAAAATCCAACATATATCAGGAACTTGTATGCAGTGATTTTCCCCTTAGCAGAGTGACTTTACTCTTTGTGGTGTTGGGGATTTAAGAGGGTTAGGAGAAAGCGGGGTGAATAAAGTCAAATTTCATAGAAGCAAGGCTGAGGGGCAAAGGATGATCACTCAAATTTTGGGAAACTGAAGAATATAGGAAAGAAAGAATGAAAGAGAAAGCAGAGTATTAAGTGAACCAGAAAAAAGACAATGTTTACTCACATGAAAATATAAAATCAAGATAGTTGAGGAAAGAGAGAAAGAAGACAAACAGAAGAAAACCAAAGGGAAAGTAAGAAACCTAAATAGTGAAAAAAGAAAGGAAAAAACCTTCAACGAGACATAAAAAGGAAAACCAATCAAACAAATAAAAAGAAAAGTGTTAAAATTTCTCTGGTGTCCACAGTTCTGTGCTGTGCACTCTGGCCAAATCTGCAGTAGGATTCATGCTGGGCATGGGGCTGATCTTGGCTTCTGATAACCCACTTTCTTGGCCCCCTTCTGTCCCCCTTTCACAAAAGCATTCTTTCAATAAATTCTTAAATAAATAAATAAATAAATAAATTCTTCCTACTCTTAAAAGAATCAAATGCTATGATACTTACATGATCTAATACATAAGATCATAAAAAGATCAAAATAAACAGATGAAAAATATATCACACAATAGTCACTAAAGAAAATATGGTTGGTGGCATTAGTATTAAGCAAAAATACCATATGGAGAAATAAGCAATATTAAGAACAAAGAGAGTTTCTCCTAATCACAAAACATTTATTAGAATTACTGTTATAAATTTGTGGGTATATAACAGCCTCAAAATATGTAGAACAAAACTTAGCTAAACACAAAAATACATTAATGTAACCATCCCAGTAATGGATTGTAGGGACTTGTTGGTCTCTCGGTGTACTCTGGGAGGAATGGCAGCAGGAATGAGGAAAAGATGGACAGAAGACAAGAGCTGGGTCAGGTGGAGGCCTCTCATAGGATGGGAAAGAGGACTGACCTCTTTTCCTTAAATGAATGTAAGGGCATTCATTTATACTTTTACCAGGTTAGTATCATGAGGCACACGTTTGTCTAGTGACTAATGACCGAAATTGTCCAGGCAGGATATTTTTCTCAAGACTGAGGTAGCTTGATTGCTTCAGACACTGTGTGGCTTTGTCTTGTCTCCACACATATGAGCAATTTCCAGCACCAGCTCCTCCCAGCAATCAATAGAACAAAGAATCTTGTACAGAACAATACCACTGGCCCAATAGTCAAATTTAGAATGCTAAATTCTGTTTTGTCAAATATACAAAGAAAATGTATAGACAGATTATGTAGTGGAATATAAAGCAAATCTGAACAAATTTTAAAGGGTAAAAAGTACACAGAGCGTATCCTCTAAAGTAAGTGAAGAATCAATAACAAAAAAGAAAATAGAGCTAATTGTGAAATGATGGTAAAATTAATAAATACTCATTTAACCAATAGTTCCAAGAATAAAGAAAAATGTGAATTATAAAATATTTTTATTTGGACAATAACAAAAATACTACATATCAAAACTTGTGTAATACATGAAAGTAACAACAAATAAACTTAATTTTTAAAATGTATAATTTAATAAATCATTTCAAGAACTCAGAATACATTAATAAGTTAACCATAATACCTGAAATAAGAGACTCATAGATGAGGGAAAACATAAATATAAGACTTAATAAAATGACTGTCCAGCCCACAGTGCTGCTGGTGTGTCATCTCTCTGTGAGTGGAACAGAACAACTATATTAGGAAGTTTAAAAGAAGAGAAGGAAAAAATAGATAGAGTGAAATAGTGTGGATAAGTCAAGCCTCGTAGGATCAACTTGGGGCATAAGGTCCACTATCTCTTTTGTCTTCCTCTCAACAGAGGATGCTACAGCCCAGCAGTAAATTCTGCTGGCACACATGAGAGTGAGTGAACTGTTCCTTCCTCAATGATTGGCCAGTATCCTCTTTTTCTTTTTTTCTTTTCTTTCTTTTCTTTCTTTTCTTTTTCTTTTCTTTTCTTTTCTTTTCTTTTCTTTTCTTTTCTTTTCTTTTCTTTTCTCCTTTCCTTTCCTTTCCTTTCCTTTCCTTTCCTTTCCTTTCCTTTCCTTTCCTTTCCTTTCTTTTCTTCTTCTTTTTCCTTTTGTGCACCAGAGTACTAACTGAACCTCTAAGGAAAAGATTAAAAACTCAAGGGGCATATAGTGAATGGAACAGCATGACCCCTTCCATGATCTGTGGCTAGAGGGATGCGGGATCTTAAACAGCCTTGCACTGTAGGACTGAGCAATCCAGGGCTGTCTCCATACCAGTGGTAGGAATAAAAGGTCATCCCACAGCACTCTACCTCACCGTACCCAACAACAGGGAGAAGAGTAAGAATTGGGACTGAGCAGCCTTGGACGGTACCTAGAGGAACAGATGTTCAGCCCACACAAAAGAGCCCCACCCCACCCTGCAGCAAGTGACCTGAGAGGATAGAGACACGCCAGTGGAAGAAGAACACAGGAGGTTGTGCAAGGACCAGGAGGAACCAATTATACATGGAATTGGGAGCAGCCCCCTGTATCTGTCTGAGAGTGGCATAACAACTGGGAAAAAGACACAGAAACAGAGTAAAGAGTGGGTGGGCCACCAAGGGACATGCAGAAAGTATGGCACATACTGGCTAAAGATTCTGGCCCCAGCCTCCCATATATGGAGGTCAAGATCAACTCGATATCTAGCACAAACTCTATTCCAGGCTCAGCAGTGTTACGCAGTAGTTTTGAGTTCTCAGTTGACACCAGAGAAATATTATTTTTAATTATATTTTATTGTATTTTTCTTCTCTATTTGCTGGTTTGTTTAATTTCTAGAGGTCTTTTACCTATATTTTTGTTTCATTCATCCTCTTTCTCTCTTTCCTCAGTTATCTCCCTTGATTTAATCCTATTTTCACATGAGTGAATATTGTCTCTAATATTTCTGGTTAGGTTCAATAACCCCTTGCTTACTCCTTCATTCTTTCTCTTCTACCATTTCCTCTCATTTCCTGAAGCTTGCATAATTACCCTTGAACCTCCAACCTTGCCTCTAATTTATTTATCTTAATTTATTTCTGTTTTACCCACTATCCCTATTAAACTTCCCTGTTACAGAGTAAAACCACTGTACCAAGGGGAAACACTTTGCATCCACTTTCCCAATTTATGATGGGAGTGATGTTACATAATTGTAGATCTTGCTTCTATGGTTAAAGATACCAAGTAAAGATGTGCTTGATGCTACTGTTATTGCTAAACAAACTAGCTAGGAAATTATATCTGTTGCAATTAGTTTTTCTTTCTTGTATACAAATACTTGGAATAATAATATAATAATAATATAATAATAATACTGGGATAATAACCTTCATCACAACCAGTACCAAAGGACTGGGGACTAAGCCAAATAGATACAAATATCTCACCTTTAATAAATTGGGAAGGTAGGCTCTTGGGACCAAAAAAAAAAAAAGAACCTCTACACATAGAAGACATCCCTGAAGAATAGACATTTCCTAAGGAGGGCTTGGTAGTAGTGATAACACTATCTAAGATAAAAACGTACAAGGATTAACAAAGAAAAAAAAATTAAAAAAATAGAAAATAACAAGGCACAGCAGCAAAATGCAACCCCAGTCCCCTAGTCCATCAGAACAAGTCCAGGAGACAATGAGATAGAGGAAAATGGAAGACACACATCTGAAGTGATAGGAACAGAAATAAAGAAACAAATCCATGATACTATAGAGGAAATCAGATCAGAAATAGTCTCTCACATAAAAAAGAAATGATGACCATAATGTAAGACTTGCTCAGCAATTCTACAGTGCACATAGATAAAAAAAATAGAGGAGCATAGGAAAATGACGGAAACCATGAATATCCAGCATAGGAAAGAAAAAGAATGCATGAAACAGATTCAAACAGATATTCAGGAAATTAAAAGTTTCATTGAAAATTTGCAAAAATGCATGGATGAAAGTGAAGATAGACTATCAGGCCTTGAAGACAAGTTCATGGTCAGTGATCACAAAAGGAAAAAAATCTCTTAAAAAGTGATCAGGAAAAACACTTCAAGAGCTGCAAGATGATACAAAAAGGAACAAAATAAGGTGGATTGACATTGGTGGAAAAGCAGGACTCAGCAAGACGTAAAAATAATATTTGCCAAAGTAACAGAAGAAAACTTCCCAAGCATGGGAAAAGAATCTGACATAAAATAAGTGAGACACATAGAACTCCAATTAGCCATGATCAAAATAAAATCTAGACCAAGGCATATAGAAATCAAGATCCCAGAAATTCAGCACAAGAACATTAGAAGCTGTTAGAGAAAAGAAATAGATCATCTATATCAGAATCATACAGACTTTTAAAGACAAACTCTCAAGTCAAGAGGAGTAAAGTATTTCAAGTCCTGAAAGAAAACTACTTCCAACCCAAGTTGATGTATGCTGCAAAACTGTCTCAAAATTAATGGAGAAATAAGTTACTTACCAATAATGAACAACTAAATAAAATCATTACTACCAAACAAACTCTACGAAGTATGTTGGAAGATATTCTAGAAAGAAATAAAAATGACCAGAATTCCAACAAAACTATTAGAAAGAAATCACAAGGCAGGGAAAGCAATTAAAGGGTAAAGACAGGAAACAAATGGCAGACAATATGATAAGTACAAGCCAATATGTATCAGTTATTAACAGTTATTAGCACCAATGTAAACAGTTTCAATTCACCAATAAAAAGAAACAGGCTGGCAGAATGGGTCAAGAAATGAGATCCAGCAATATGCTGTATACAAGAAACACATTTAACTCAAAAAGAAATCCATAGACTGAAAGTTTAAGGAGGGAAAACAATGCTCCATGCAACAGAAACCCAGAAAAACACAGAGGTAGCTATTTATTTGCAGACAATGTGAACTTCAAGCCAAGTCTGATCAAAAGAGATAAAGAAGCTCACTACGTACTTGTTAGGGGAAACTTCAAGAAGAGATAACAATCATAAACATGTATGTACCCAATAAGAAGCACTCACTTATATAAAATAAATATAAAAAAAAATAAAACAAATATTATTTGAAATGAAACATCAGACCCCAATACAGTTGTAATGGGGGACCTCAATACACCACTATCACAATTGGATAGATCAACCAGACAAAAAAATCAGCAAATAAATATCAGAGCTGAAGCAATGCTATGAAGAAATGGACTTAGTACATGTTTACAGAGTGTTCCACTCAACCACATCAGAAATCACATTCTTCTTAGGTGTACATGGGATGTTCTCTAAAATAGACCACATACTAGCTCATGGAACATGATTAAGTAAATGCAAAGGAATTGAAATTATACCATTCATATTATCAGGCCAAAGTGCAATTAAATTGGAAATCAATGGCAAAAGAAACTAGAAAAACTCCATAAACACATGAATATTAAATAACACCCTACTGAACAAGTGGGTCAGAGATGAAGTTAAAGCAGAAATGAAGGAGTATCTCTAATTAAATATAAATGCCAATATACTATTCTGGAACTTATGGGATGCAGTGAAAACAGTCCTAAGAGGGAAATTTATACTGGAGAATTCTCTTATCAGGAAAACTGTATAAGCTCAAATAAACAACTTAATGTTGCACCTCAAACTTCTAGAGAAAGAACAAAGCCCATACAAAGGATGGAAATTACAAATGTCAGGGCAGAAATTAGTGAAATTGATACTAACAAATCAATACAAAGAATCAATGAATCAAAGAGTTGTTTTTTTAAAAGATTAAATAAAGTGATAGCCTCTTAGCCAAACTTATGAAATAAAGAAAAGATTCAGTTCATTCAATTAGTATTAAAAAGGATGAAATCACTAATGGATCCTGTGAAAATTCAGAAAATTATCAATACCTACTTTGAGAATCTTTACTGTAATAAGATGGAAAACAGAAGAGATGGACAGATTCCTAGATATTACCAAAATTGAATCAAGAAGATATAAAAATTCTAAATAACCCAATATCAGTTCATCAAATTGAAAATTTAATACAAAAACTTATTAACAAAGAAAAGCCTAGGTCCTGATGCTAAATTGTACAAGAAATGCAGATAATATTTAATGCCATTACTCCTCAAACTCCTTAATGAAATTGAAAGGGAAACAATACTCCTTAAGTCATTCCTGGAGGCAAGTATTATCATACTAGCAAAACCAGAGGAGGATCTAACCAAAGAAGAAAATTAAGGCCAATATCCCTAGTGAATAAAGATGCAAAAATCCTCAATATGATACTAGCACACAGAATGCAGCAAATCATCAAGATTATATACCATGATCAAGTAGGATTTATCCAAGGAATGCAGGGATGGTTCAACATATGCAAATCAATAAATGTAGTACACCATATTAACAGAGCCAAAACCAAAAATCACATGATTCTCTTAACACATGCAATAAAACATTTGATAAAGTTCAATACCCATTCATGATAAAAACCCTACATAAAATTGGAATCTATGGTCTTTACCTCAATCTGATAAAAGCCATGTATGACAAACCAATAGTTGACATCATACTAAATGGTCAAAAACTGAAAGCTTTCACTCTGAATTAAATAAAATCAGGAACAAGGCAGGAATGTCCACTATCACCACTGCTATTCAATACAGTCCTGCAAACATTAGCCAGAGCAATTAGACAAGTAAAATAAATAAAAGGAATGAAGATAGGAAAGAAAGAAGTTAAATTATCATTATTAGCAGATGACATGATACTTTACATAGAGGACCCCAAAAATTCCACCAAAAGACTTGTATATTTAATAAATTCATTTGTGTAGCTGGACACAATGTCAACACTCAAAAATCAATAGCATTCCTGTACAGAAATAATGAACTCACTGAGAGAGAAATTAGGGAAGCTACACCTTTCACAATAGCATCCAAAAAATAAAATACTTAAGAATCAATCTAACAAAGGAAATGAGATATCTATACATTGAAAGCTACAGTACTCTGAAATAGGAAATTGAGGAGGATATCAGAAAATGGAAAGATATTCCTTGCTTTTGGGTAAGATGGGTCAACATAGTGAAAGTGAATGTATTCCCAACATTGTTATACAGATTTAATTCAATCCCAGTGAAAATGTCATTAACACACCTCACAGAATTAGAGAAAGCACTCTTAAAATTTATTTGGAACCAGAAGAGACCTAGAAATATCAAAAGCAATCCTCAGCAACAAATGCAAGGCAGGGGGCATCACAGTCCTTGACTTGAAGTTATAGTACAGAGTCACTGTGATAAAGACCACATGGTACTGGCAAAAAAAAAAGACCAGAGGATCAATGGAACAGATTAGCAGATGCAGAAACAACTCCATACATGTTCAACCATCTTATCTTTGACAAAAGGGACATATACATTCACTGGAGAAAGATAACCTCTTTAACAAATGGTGTTGGAAAGTGGCTTTCCACATGCCAAAGACTGAAACTAGACCCTATGTCTATACCAAGCACAAAACTAAAATCAAAATGGATCACAGATCTAAATATTAAGACAGAAACACTAAATCTACTGGATGAGAAAATAGAAATCTTGACAGCATCAGTATAGGCAAAGATTTCATGAATAAAATCCAGATTTCACAGGAAATACTTAAAAGAATCAACAACTGGGATCTCATTTTATTAAAAAGCTTTTGCCAGGTCAAAGCAATCGCCAACAGAGTGAAAAGACAGCACACAGAGTGGGAAAAACTTTAGCCAGTTATTTCTCAGTTGAAAGACTAATATCTAGAGCATATAAAGAACTGAAAAAAATCAGACCCTACAAATTCAAAGATTCCATCCAAAAATGGGCATGGGAAATGAATACACATGTCTCAGATGAAGAAGTACAAATGTCTATTATATGAAAAATGTTCATCATCAATGATTATTTGAAAGATGCAAATTAAAACAACATTGAAATTCCATCTCACTTCAGAGAGAATGTGTATTATCAAAAAGTCAACCAGCAATCTTGGTGGGACTATGTAGAAACGGTAACACTTCTCCACTATTTGTTGGAATATAGACTGGTGCAACCACTGTGGAAATCAGTGTAGAGATTCCTCAAAAAAACTAGGGCTAGAGGTCCCATTTGACCCAGCTATTCTGTTTCTTATTATTTTCAGAAAAGAATTAAAGGCATCACACCATAGCATTATATACACACCCATATTTATAAAGGTACAGTTTGCAACAGCTACATCTTGGAAACAACCTAATGCCCATTAACCAATGAATGGATTTTAAAAATGTGTTTATTTAAAAAATAGAGTACTATTCTGCTATAAAGAAGGATAAATTTGGGGCTGGGGATATAGCTTAGTGGAATAAGCGCTTGCCTAGCAAGCGCAGGGTCCTGAGTTCGATCCCCAGTACCGCAAAAAAAAAAAAAAAAAAAAGAAGGATAAATTTGAGGCATTTATTGCTAAATGGTTAGAGTTTGAGATCATACTCTTAAGTGAAATAAATTTGACACACATGTGTAAATATCATGTTGTCTCACTGGTGTGAGAAACTGGAAGTATAAATAAGAGCCAAATTGTACAAGAGCTATGGTGAAATGAGAAGAAATTGCTCAGAGGAAAAGAGGAACTAGGGAGTAGGAAGATGGAAAGGAAGGAACAGAAAAGAATAAACGAGAGAAAGGATAAAATGGAAACAAAACTTTGTAAACAAGGAGAAGAGGTGTTGAAGTAAGGGGAGGCGAATAGGAGGAAAAAAGGCAAATCAAGGTATATTACGTACAAGTACGAATTCCCTGTGATGAATGTGATCTTTGTATATACTTAAATTGTACCAATAAATCTAATCAAATTAAAAAATAAATTCCAACGGAGTGAGAAGTTTTGACACTGATTGGACACTATCTGTCCAATTATCTTCCTGGGATCTCCAGATCATCTAGGGGGTAAGATATAGGTCCTCAAAATAATATAAGGGAAGTGTAACTACCAACGTGCTAGATGTCTTAAATGCTGAGTTTACGTTCTCTAAAACTGAGGAATGTGCACTAGGAACAACAAAGGTTAAGAGTAGAAGAATTTGTTGAGCAAAAGAAAGCTTCTGTTTAGGAGGGGCAGAAGAGGACCAGAAAGTGGGTTGTCCCATAGCTTTTGATTTTTAAAATTCAGTGTCATAATATTTTTAAGGTGGAACAGTTTATTTGGACTCACAGTTTTAGAATTTTCAGTTCATCATCAGATGGTTCCATTGCTTATAGGTTTGTGGTGAGAGAGAAACATCATGGTGGAAAGGTGTGGTAGAAAAAGTCTGTTTACCTCATGGCAGCTGGGAGGCAGAGTACACAAGAAATCTTTGTCTTTTAACTGGAATATCTTCTAGATTTACATTTAATATGCTGCCACATTTCATATCAGAGGCCCTTCCACAGCACCAGTTATTAGGGACCCCTGCAGTGAGTCCCTGATCTCCTGCCTTGTATCAAGGCACACTGTGGGAATAAAGAAAAAGAGATAAGTATTGCACAAAAATAGTACTCTGGGTTGGTTAATGTCTTCTGAGGACAAAGCCCCAGAACCTCCAGCTGGCCACCATTTTCTGATGAACTATGGGAACAAGATCATAATAACCAACACATTATTTTGGCCAGTGAAAGATTCTCGAGTTCCTATACATAGACAGTGGTATGTATTACATTCATAGAACCAACTCTGACATTATTTTGACCAATTTAGGTGGAAGCATGTCTTTAGTTTTGATGACATTTATCTATAAGCCAACTTACAGACAAAATCCAAATTTAAAAATCCAAAAGTGCAAAAAGAAGAAAAAAAAATTTAAGTTCAAATAATACAGTGGTTTACAGATTAGAAAGACAGGCAAACGAAAGCAAATAAGACAATTTGTTTATAAAATCAGAGTGTACTCGAGTATATTTGGCCAATTGGAATTATGATAACTTGTTTATAGTTTTTCAATTTGTAACTATAAATAAACTAGTCAGAGATTTTTGTAAATCAATTAACAGATTGTAATAAAAATCAGAAGAAACAAAACCTTTTAAACCTATGAAAACAAAGACAGTTTTTAAGATGGGCCCTAGGCTAGCAGTTTATCTGACTGGAATATCTAGCTATACAGGCTACACATTGTTGCTTTGATAGCCATAGTAGTTGGATAGTCACAGCTGATGGCCAAAACTGCTGTTTTGATTGTCACATATAACGGTTTCCTCTAATGGGACAGACTGTTAAAGGTAATTTTAACTATTTCTAGTGGGATGAGCAAGCCAGCTTTGCATGTAGAAAGAATATCTCTGAGAGTGGTGCCTAGCCTGCAGGATGTTCTGGAGAGAAATCATGCTGAGAGGCTGTTCCCTGGGGATCGGGGCTGTGCCTATTTTTAATATTTATTCTCATTTGAAACTGCTATTAAACTCATAAGGTTCCCTAGAACTGTTTTGTTTTATCATTGAACTTATCTATGTTATAAAAAAAATCAGTCAGTCTGCCCTGCACTATAGAAACCAGTCAGCATCATTCTTGAGGGAAGGAGTTAATTTCCATTTTGCCTAAGGATTAAAAAGCAGATAACTTGGACTAAAACCTGTACATCTCATTTTTGAGAGCTTCAGGGTTAAATCTAGGTCAGTTTTTGAGTATAACCCAGGGCTAAGTGAAGATCAGCTTTACTCTGGAAGAGCTCCAAGGAGGGGAAACTCACCATTCTGGGAACTTGGTCCTGAAATGCAGCAGCTTCTGAACAGAGAATTGCCTTAGACCAAACACTGTTGTAAATTGGATTATTTCTCAATCGCAGGGCAATGTCAAAGGAATAGAGGAGTGACTCCAAGTATGATGTAAGAACTAACCATCTTAGGTGTAGAAAGACAATTAAGATCCAAGAGCTTTTCTACCACACCTTTAGCAAAACATGCATCTAGAAACAAAAATTATGATTGACTCCAATTGTATTGCCAAACAGAAAAGGAAACCAATATAATCAAAAGATCTGAATGGCTTCTTTTTTATTTTTAAAAGTATAAAAAACAAAGAAAACAAAAAAAAAGCCCCCCAAAAAATCAACAAGAAAAGGAAAACATTAACAAAAAGACACAAAGTAGTACAAGAGCAGTACAATCAAAACTGAATTAGAGACAAAGCAACAGGGAATCACCAATGGTTGCTGCACCACACATTGATAACTTCAAAGTGCATGTTTCTGAAATCACATATAGACATACAATCTTGATCAATCTATCATGAACTGTTCCTTACCATAAAGTGACACAGGTCAACAGTGGCAGATTAGCCATCCTGCATATACATACATAGATACATATTTGTCTTTTTTTCTTCCTTTTCTTCTTCCCCTCATCCCACCTGCTCCCTACCTTTGAGCAGATTCCCTTCACAACCCCCAATCCACATTCCCACCTTCAGATTCCTATACCAGTGTTACAATACATTGCCTGCACATGAACCTCTGATTTATTTCACTTATGAGTATGGTGTCCAATTGTGACCATTTGCCTACAAAAGCCCCAAATCTGTCCTTCTTCATAGCTGAGTAATATTCCATTATATAAAAATACCACATTTTTAAATTCAGTCCTCTGTGGATGGACATTTGGGTTGCTACCACAATTTAGCCATTACAAATTGTGCTGCTATAAACATGGGTGCACATATATTGCGGTGACATGATGCTTTCAGATCTTCTGGGAAAACACCCAGAAGAAGAATAGCTGGGTTGAATGGGACCTCTAGACCAAGTTTGCTGAGGAATCTCCAAACCGATCTCCACAGTGGTTTCACCAGTCTGCATTCCCACCAACAGTGCAGAAGAGTTCCTATTTCTCCACAGCCTTGCCAGCATTTGTTATTGGTTGATTTCTTAATGCTGGCCAATCTTATTGGGGTGAGATGAAATCTCAATGTTGTTTTTATTTGCATTTCTTGAATGACTAAAGATGTAGAACATTTTCTCATATATTTATTTGTGAATGGCTGCTTTTTAACTTTTTGAAAGAGAATGAGAAAATAAAAGTGTTTCAATTATATTATGTAGGTCTTAATTTCTAATGTATAACTCTGCTAAAATCCCAGCCTGCAGAAGAGATCTATCACCTTTGGGGATAGACAAAGAAAGGTAATAGTCTAGAAGAAATCTTGGCCCTAGGACTAAGGGATCTTTAAGACATTTTGGGTTCTATATCCAGTCACCACTACAGCAGCACTAGCTAGGCTCTATTTAAATCCACTCTGAAAATATGCTTTCCCTGGTATCTTTAATAGTCATGTTTATAGAAGAAAGCATTGCTTAGACTTAGGCATTTCTCCCACCTAAGTTTCTCCCATAGCTGGGACTACACGGGTCTACCACCACACACAGCCGTGCCGAGGGAAGCAGAGAGGGAGAAGCTGCTTTTGTGCTGCATGTCTCTGTCCCTGATCTGTCTTGGCACCTCATTCCTCTCAGCGCAGGTCCTGTACCACCACTTCCGTTGCCACCATCTTGGATGTGCTGTACCAGTCTTTAAAACAAATCTGGAGGTGTGGGCTGAAGAGTTTCTTTAAATGCCTCACCCAGCTCTGGGTCTCCCCCAGGAGCAAGTAGCACACCCCAGGAGCCAGTAACACAGTTGGCAGGGTTTTTTTCTTTAATTTTTTTCCTTTGTCCTGTTCTCAAACAGAAATTTTGGGCCTACTAGTATGTAATGTATGTAAAGCTGATTTCACCAAGCCCCAAGGTGAGAAAGCCTCAGGAGAAACAGTTTTTTCTCTGCCATGAGCTCTTTAAAAACTTTTTTCATTCGGTCTCAATTTGAATATCTAAAGTTCCTGCCCACAGGAACCTGATAGGTTCCTGCCTGAGTATGAATTGTTGAATCGTTATGGCTATGGTCTAACATGGCTGAAGCCCCAAAACAACAGCCTATCCTCCAAATGACCACCTCCCCCTTCTCCCCTCAGCCCTGAATACAACTTCCTCTTACCCTTCCCGTGCATGCAAGGGAAGCCCAATCAGCTCCTGATGAGCCTGCCCCTCAGGCTCTGCCTCTAGGCAGAGTCCTCATAAACCCCTGGTCTCCTTTGTCTGTCTCAGAGGAGCTCTGTGCTAAATGCAGTCATCTCCTCTCTGTGTCTGGAGAAAGGCCTTCTTCCCTCTGTTTTTTCTTCTGTGCCAAATACCTAACATTCTGGTGCTGTGACTTGGATGACCAGAGTTTGTGGCTCCTGGGGGGTCAACCTCCAGTTCTGAGCCCCTTCTGCCTACTAGCCACCCTCCTTTCCAGTGGGACCTACTTATTTGCTGTTGCTAGCTTGTATCTAACACCAATCTACCTCGTTTCCCACAAGTGAACCACTTTCCATTTTTTGGGTTTCCTGTCTCAGTTTCTCAGTCTTTCAGTGTCAGAAACATATGGGCCCACGTTGGGAAATCCTCTGTGCATCCATCAGACAGGGGTAATCACTGTCATGCTCCTTGGGCAGGGCTACTGTCCTTAAGCCCCTAGGCAGGGTTATTGTCCTCCTGTCCTTTGGGACTCCCCCCACCCTGTGCTTTTGGTGATGGCTGATGAGAACTGGTGTTGGGGTTTTCTCCTAGTCACACTCTCAAAAATACTGATGACCCTTTTTGAGAACTGTAATCCAGACTATTTTGGCCATAGCTCTTGGCTTACCTCTAATTTAGTCACTATGGGAAATATCCCTTCTTGCCCTCAAGAGGACATACCACTAGGGTGCCTTGTCCACAATCTTGATTCCCTTGGCCTCAGGGCAACTGTAAAACCCCCAAATTAATCTTTTACTGTCAGATGGCTTGACCACAATACAAACTTGACAATGGCAGCCAATGGCCTGAAGGGGGAATTTTTCACTCTTTAATCCTCTAAGACCTAGACAATTATTGTCATCACATCGGTAAATGGTCAGAGATCCCCTATGTTCAGTCCTTCTTCACTTTGAGGACACAGCCCTCTCTTATAGTACTTTTGGCCTGCCCTACTCTGCCTGATTCTCTTTCTTCTCCTCCACCAGATCCTTTAGACAATGTACCCCCAGTTTTTGTTCCTCCTCCCCCATATCCTCAAGCCCATATTCCTTAGTCTCCTCAGCTAGAGACTCCTGAGCTTCTAGTCTCACCCTCCCCCTTGTCTCACCCACTATGGTCTCCCATTCCTCCTTTACTTCCTCACCCCAATCTCAAACTCCCCAGTCTCCTCAACCTGAGGCACCTATCCCATCTGATGGCCCCTCTTCTTTCCCCTCCTCTTGACCCTCCCTCACAATTTTCTCCCCTGCTCACCACACTGTATCTCACATCTCTAAACCACCTGGTGAACCATGTGGTATTTGGCTACTGTCTTGTGGCCCCCTATCATGCAGTCCTCAGTAGCCATCTTGCTGTGGTCACACTGGGAGCAGCTGCCATCTTGTGGTCCCTTGTCATGTGATCAACAGCAGCCATTTTGTTGTAAGCTGCCATCTTGTGGTCCCTCATTATGTGACCAACAGCAGCCATTTTGTTGTGGGTCATATGGGGAGCAGCCACCATCTTGAAATCCCTTGTCACATGATCAACAGCAGCCATTTTATTGTGGGTTGCATGAGGACAAGTTGCCATCTTGTGATCCCTTACCATGTGACCATCAGCAGCCATCTTGTTCTTAGCCACATGGTACTCAGTGACCATCTTGTGTTTCCCTGTCATGTGGTGGAAGACAGCCCTCTTGTGGTCAGTTGCCCTGTAACAGCCCACAGATATGGTTGGTGGTCAGATGGCTATCTACACTTCCCACTCAACAGTACTCTCAGCCTCAACCTTTGCCCCCCACTTTAGGAACAGGCTGGTTGTGAGGGACTAGTTCAGATTGATGTTCCTTTTTCCCTCACTGACCTGTCCCAAATTAGCCATAAGTTAGGTTGCTTCTCCGCTGACCCATAAACATATTAAGGAGTTTGAATTTATAATTAATTGGTTGTATACTTTTTATTTTATCCTCATCTTTGGGCTCTGTATTTTTAATTGCCTACCCTACTGACATCTGCAGTAATCACACTCCCCTGCTCTTCTCCCACAACAGCTCTCAAATATGATCCAGCTCCTAACCTCACACTTCTCCTACTCCCAACTCTTTCCAGTCCACCTCCAGTCACACAACCACAGCCCATCTACACCATGAAGTTTACCCTACCAGACCAAGGGATAATAGGTTCTCAAAATTTTACTCCCTCAAATCCCAGTTACCTTTCATTTTGCCTACTATTGCCTTGTACCCCACCATTACACATGGAATAAGGGCACATGAAATGTGAAAAAAATGCCAGATTTGTGCACTTGATCAGACACATTGTATACCCATAGGAATATGTTGCTACCTGGAAAGTCTATACATCATTTCCTGGCCTTCCATACTCTTGTCGACGGAAGTGTGTCAATGCCAATTTCTTCTATCTTGAAACCCCAGGTTGCAAGACCATTGGTATAGGTCAGCTTGGAAAAATCTTAAATGATGCAGAGCCACTGATCTCAGCCTGGTATGTAAGTTGAGGTGTAATGCCAGACAGATAACATTTTCAGTTCCCCATGTGTCACACCCCCAATTCCTTTTGGGTAAAACTTGGGAACTCAGATTCCATAATGCGAAAAATACAGCAAAAATAGCACCCTATGGCAATATTATGACCTTGAAAACTTGGCTTGTAACCCTGCTTCCTATTATTGATGTTCCAGCCTACCTTCCAACTGCCCTACAACAAAAAATCACTCCCTCATTCCTCAGCTCCCCTCATATGCCTATGACATCTCATTTTCCTCAAACCTCACAGAGTGCTGGGTCTGTGTTCCCTACTGACCAGATCTCTCCATGAGGCCATACACACTGAGTGCCCTCGCCTATCTTTCCCATGTAACCCAGCTATAGTAGCCCCTCTATTGATTCAGTAATCTCAACAATGGTCGACTAATCTTACTTGTCTAATCTCTCAATTGAAAAACTCCTCTCTTCAACTGGAAGATCTCCCCTACTGTGGTCATTACATCACACATGCACAAAATATGGCCATTTGCCCACTCAGGGGATGGTTCATAGGGTGCAAAACAGGAGCTTATACTGTCTCCTTCCTCAGTGGACAGGATCATGCATGCTAGTCCTACTGTTCCTGGCCCTGATGGCAAATTCTCAACATATCATAGAAATGTCTCTCTTACCCCAGCCTCAAGACACCCATCTCACTCAAAAAGTAAGAGCTGTTCATGTTCCATTTCTTATCAGAGTGTGCATTCTCTCAGTCCTTGGAATTGGTTTCAGGGAAGGGGAAATAGGCATGAGCACTTGTGCCAGAGAGCTTTATCACCAACTTTCCCTCAAACTCCACCAAAGAATAGAAGAGATAACACCCACTGTTCGCTTACTTCAAAAACAAAATAATAGCCTTGCATCAGTTACCCTCCAAAACCAATATTTGATGTCCTGACAGCCAAGAAAGGGAGCACCTGTGCTATGTTGGGAGAAGAATGCTGTTACTTTGTAAATGAATCAGGGATCATCATGGGTAAGGTAAAGATCCTTCGTAATTGGCTAGAGCACAAATGCCAAGAGCTAAAAAATCAATACTCTTCCCCTTCTCCATGGTGGTGGTAGAATGACACATTTGGATCATGGGCCCCCTTCCTGCTTCCTCTTCTGGGTCCTTTAATCATGATAATGATCTGTCTGCTCATAGCACCCTGCTTTTTAAATTTTTTTCAAGGTTTCTTCAATCTCGGATGTGAACCTTCACTAATGATGAACTTCTCATCCTGGCTGAGACACCTGACACTAGCTTCTATGTGGGCATAAACTGTCATCCTGTCAATCCTCCCCACTCCCAAAACGATGCCCCAGTTCAGCAGGAAACAGTCTGAGAGATTCATCATCCCTTCTTAACAACTAAAAAATGGGAATGGTAGGTTCCTGCCCTAGTATGAATTGTTGAGTCATTATGGTGGTGGTCTAACATGGCTGAAGCCCAGAAACAGCAGCTTATCTTCCAAATAACCACTTCCCCCTTCTCCCCTCAGCCTTGAATACAACTTCCTCTTACCCTTCCCTTGCATGTGAGGGAAGCCCCAGTCAGCTTCTGATGAGCCCGCCCCTCAGGCTCTGCCTCTAGCCAGAGTGTTCATAAACTCCCAGCCTCCTCTGTCTACCTGAGAGGAGCCCTGTGCTGCATGCTGTCCTCTCTTCCCTGTCTCTGGAGTAAAGGCTTTCTTCCATCTGTGTTTGTTTCTTCTTTGGGCCGAAAACCTAACAGAACCAATGATTGTACTTAATTATTTCCTGTAGTATTTTGGTGATACTGCTAGCTGGCACTGTGAAAGTTGCCTTCTTTAAAAGCATTTTTAAAGAAAGAGATTTTAAAGAAAAAGATTTGTTTTAAGAGAAAGAAATTACCCTTTGTTTTAATCCCAGTGAAATTATTACTCCGTTGAAAGCAGCACTTATTTTAGCTCCATCCTGGACATCTCCAGAATCATCACTCAAGATCCAAACACTGTGGGAATACCCCAAGGAAATCCACCAGGCAGGAGAAAACACTGTGGGTTCAGGCCACAAGGGGCAGTAGTTATCAGAGACCCTTTCCACAGTTATCAGGGACCCCTGCAGGGAGTCTCCAATCTCCTGCCTGGTGTTACGGCATACAATAGGAAGAAATAAGGAAGAGACAAGAATTGCAAGAAAATAGGGCTATGGGATGATCAGTGTCCTCTGGCGACAAAGATCCAGATCTAGCTAGCCACCATTTCATTTAGCCCATGCAAGGGAAGGGGTATAGTGGTTTTCCTGGAATAGCATAGAAGTAGTGGCTCAATGGGCAAGTTTATTTTATTTTTTTTTTTGTTTTTTGGTTTTTTTTTTTGCAGTAGTGGGGTCAATGGGCAAGTTTAACATTATAAAGGAAACAAGTTAAGATTCATCCTCATACTTGGATGCTAGTAATCCCTACATTGTCCTTAGAAAACTTCTCTCTGCTCTGTGACTCACTGACTATCAAGATCTCAGCAATGACTGAGAGGAGGCAGGATTTCCTCATCCCAAAATCAGCTGACAGTGGAGGGCAAGGAGGGTCTCAGATTCTATGTCAATTTCTAACTTGTGGTCCCCAACATTTGGGTTTACTGCTATCATTTTTGGGTGGTTCAATGTGTTCTGTTTTTCTCTAGTTTTATTGCTTCCTTTGAATGAATTGAATGTTTATCATTCAAAATTATCCCTAATATTTGGATTTATACACTGTTTTTCTTTTATTAGTTACCTTGTATTACCAGACACATACATATCATGTCTAGAGGTAATAGAGCCTTCGGCTACTCAATGACTTCACTTTTCTCATGGGTTATGCAACGATCTTAAAACATTTTCTAATCTCTTGCTCAAATGTTACACTTAGCACATATTTAAATCCTTTTCTGTTTTTTATTCCCTGAAGACATTATTAATGCTGTAGTCGACTAGCATTCTTTAGATTTACCCACACATGTACCTCCACTGGCTTTGTTTTTAACCCCTGCACCCTCAAGCCCTCTGTTTTTCAAAACTTCTATCCTGGGGTCACTTTCTTTTTCCTTGAAGTATATTACTGAGGATTTCTTTTAGTGAGGGATGGCTGTTGGTAGAACTAGGTTTTACTTATCTGAAAATTTCATTAGTTTGCCATTATATGGTATAAATTCCTAGAAACAAAATTGGCATTTTAAATTAATAACTGATATTGGGGCAGTGACTTCCTATCTAAAAAAATATTTTCCTATTTCAAACTGTACAGAAAAAGAAAATCCTGACAGATTAAAGATATTCAATGGGAAAAAATCTAAAACTTTGAGATCAGAAGTATAGGAAATGTATTTATGGACAGTCTTGGGGAAGATTTCTTAAACTGACACAAAAAATGTAAACTACAGCTGGGGACGTAGCTCAGTGGCACAGAACAAGCCTGGCAAGCATGAGGTCATGGGTTCAATTCCTGGTACCAAAGAAAAAGTGTAAACTACAAAGAAAAGATTGTTAAATTCACTTAAAGAAAATTATAAAGTTGTACAATTAAATGAGTTAAAAATGAGTGACACACTGGAAGAAATATTTGTAAAATATATAGCAAGATACATATCTTAGTATCTTTATGTAAAAACCCATAAGGAAAAGTATAATAGAACTAGTGAGTAAAGGACACAAACTAGTAGCAGAAATAGATCGATAAACAGATTTCTTTGTAATTGTGTAAAGAAATTGTAACTTCCTTATTTGATGTAATTGACTTCATCTTCCTTATGATGCTCCACTCACTGGTGTGGAGGATTTGAAGGTAAGACTGGGGAAAGGGCCGCTGTAAACCTTCCACATAAGTGACTCCTCCACTGGTTCAGTTCTAATTCTCCTCCAGGTGACACAGGCACATGATCTGTGTGTAAATTCCCTCCTCCTCTTACATCTCCCCAAGATGGTGGCTGGTTACATCGGCATTGTGTGGGGGTGGGAGAGTGGGCAGGAAGGCTTTTCTGATCTGAGTATCATCATCCTTGTATGTTTCAGATGCTTAAGCAGGAGATAAGATAAAATGTCTCTTTTCAGGGCCAGGGATATAGCTGAGTGGAACAGCACTTGCCTGGCAAGTGGATGGTCCTGAGTTCGATTCCCAGCACCAAAAAAAGGTCTCTTCTTGAACTTCTCATCAACCAATACTAAGGATTTTGAGTCATAGAACTTGGTAGTTATAGTATATAGGAGTGATAAATGCTTGTCTCTTTTCTACATTTTACTCTCAGAAAGAATGGCTCTTTTATCTTTCATTCTTGCTCAGTGAGAATTGTTCATTTCTCTCTGCTCAGCTGTTTTTCCTTCCTTCCTTCCTTCCTTCCTTCCTTCCTTCCTTCCTTCCTTCCTTCCTTCCTTCCTTCTTCCATCCCTCCCTCCTCTCCCTCTCTCTCTGTCTGTCTTGGTTACTTTTCTCTCCTGGCTGAGACAAAATACCTGATGCCCAGAATTAAGGAAGAAAAAGTTTATTTAGCTCACATTTTGTGGAAGTTTCTGTCTATAATCAGCGGGCTCCAAGGCAGGGTGGCAGGGCACAGGGGTGACAGTTCAAGGAGACAGAATACAGCAAAAGCAGCAAGAGTAAAAAAAAATGGGTGGGCAAACCTCTCTTCCCTCCTCACCTTGTATGCCGGCTTTCTGCCCAGGTAGAACTGCAGAGTCACTTAGCCAAGCCTCTAGACTCCTCAAGCTGAGTGTATCAACCATAACACACACAGACACACACAGACACACACAGACACACACACACACAGACACTCTCTCTCTCTCTCTCCCTTTCTTTCTTTCTTTTGACAGGTTTTCCATATGCAGTTCAGGCTGTCCTTGAATGCACTCTGCAGCCCAGGATGGCTTTGAACTCTCAGCTGTCTTCCTCCCTCAGCCTTCTAATTGCTTGGATTACATGCATGTGCCACCAGGCTTAGCACAATGGTTTCTTTCTAAAAATTGTATTAGTACATGTTTGTAGTGCATAATAATTATATTCATCATGGGGAATTTGTACATGTACATAAAACATCTAAATTCTCTTCATATCCCTTACCCCTCCCTCTAACTCTTGGTTCCCTTCTGCACAATGGTTTCTATTAAGACTCTGTGGTCATACCTTTAAAATTTGATTTTGATATTTAAATGTTCTTTAGAAATTAAGAAATTAGTTTTTCTGCCTGGAGAAAATTTGGTTCTATTTGCCTAGTAGTGGAATAAAAAACTGATTCTCATGTTTGCCTCTGCTTTGAGGCCCTAAGCTGAAAAGTAAGTGCTTTAATCTAGCTTGTACCTGGCCTTCCCACTGAAAATGTAAAGCCATGTGAGGTGAGGTGTGGTAAATGAGAATAGGATGTATGGTGTATGAAAATGTATCAAGTTATTTTAAAGGATATCCTCAAAGCACATAAAAAATTGCATTACCTTTTCAAGAGTTTGGAAACTACAAAATTTAAAAATATGATACTATTGGAAAACAGTTTAAAATATGGTGATATGATGTGGTGAGAGACTGTGGGAGGTTGTTTCAAATGTTGCAATCATTCTAGAGAACTATTTGACAGTAGCAAAACTGTAATGTCTGTATCACGCCACCAATCAATGCAACTAGATATATTTCCTAGAGAAACTTCCCTAGCCACACAAGATGACAAGTTTCAAGGATGTATATTATTGTTTATAATAGTAAAAACTATAAATACAGTTGAATATTAATAAATTAACAGATAAAACATGACATATACATGAATGGAAACTCTCATCTTTAGGAGAAAGCACGTGTACATATTTGTAAGTCATAATCACAGAAACAAAGTTGAGGAAAAAAGTGAACTGAACAATATGATAGCAGTTATGTGAACTTAATTGTTCAGAAAACAACATAAATATTATTACTATACATACATAGTAATAATGCAGCATACATAATACAGTAATATGCGTTATAGTAATAACAGCATGTCACATGTGTAGTAATAATACACATACAGTAATAATACGCATACAATAATGTAGCATGCATTTGTTGACTAGAATGATATTTACCAACTTCACATTCTGAGGAGCATCTCCTCTGAGTAGCAGAGACGAATCAGGATCAAAGGATATGACTTTGCCTGTAGTAATTTTTTCTTTTATATTTAAACACATTAAGGAAAAAGTACCAAGAAACAACAACCTCTAGTTCTAAATGGTGGGCTCACAAACACTGAACATGAACAGATGCTCAAAAATAAATCAGCCCAACATCTGTGCTGCGAAGTGGAGTATCTTCTAGAGAATAGCTTCACTTTTCAACACCCTGAGGGGAAAACCAGTGAAACTCAAGTACCTTGGAAATTCAGGAATTCCCATTTGATTGTAAAAGTACAGCAACACAGACATTATATAACCTATTTTGAACAAAATGATGCCACAGCTTCCTCTTTTCCTTCCCTCCATTAAATAGTAACTATATGGGGGACAAAACCGGTGCACGGGTGGCATGTTGGAGGAAAGCCCTGGAGCTGAGAGGTCTGAGCAGCCCGATTTCCAATCTACAGCGCACCGAACATTAACAGCAACCACCCGTTCTGCTCCTTACTGGTTTGCAGGTTGTGCAGTGCACGGACGCGCAATGGCTAGAAGAACATCCCTGGCACCCCTCAGCGGGGTGGCGAGGTGTCTCAGAAGGGCACTCATGCCTGGAAGAGGCTTCTCCGGGCCTTGCGGTGAGGACCTGGCTGGCGCACTGGGCGCTGGTGGGACCAGGGAGTCGCAAAGGGAGGCAGAGGCTGGAGCGGTGAGGTGGGGAAGGGCCTCAGCAGACTGAAGTCCTCCTGCTGGAAGACGAGGCCTGGAGAGTCACGTCCCAAAGGACTGACGGGCGCCGGGGACCCGGGCTCGGAGAAGGGGCCCTGCTGGTCTGGGCTCAGGACTGCTGCGGGCCAGAGCAGGAGCTCAGCAGCGAAGGTGGCTGGAGAGTCCAGGTAGGGCGCGGGGAGCGCGGGGCGCGCGTCGTCGTGGGTTCGGACCTCTTCCTGGCGGGCGATCTCTGGGACAGAGGTGCACAGTCCCTGCTGCTCCACGAAGGCAATGGCTTTGCCCTCCAGGGGCGTGCCTGGGCCGTCGGGAGAGCCGCTCTGCCCTCCGGAGCATCGGCCCGCGGAGCCAAGCAGGTCGTGGTGGACCAGGACGAGGGTGTCGTCGTGGAGGGTCACTACTAGGACCGAGTCGGGCCCGGGCTCCAGCAGCAGGTGGCCACCGCCTTCCAGGGGCAGCTGCAGGGCAGAGTCTGCGGTCAGGACCAGCACCGAGGCGCAGACGGGCGCGGGCGCGGGTGTTGCGGGCGGCTCGACGGGGCCGTCCATGCCGGGCCCTGCGAGGGCCTCGGGGCCAGCGAGCTCCTCCAGGCGCGGCGCTCGGCAGGGCCCGGGTCTCCCGGGCCGGTCGCTCATGGCTTGGAGGGACGGCGCCGAGCGGTCCCCTGTGCGCCCTGACGGACCGGCTGACCCGGCCAGACAGCGTGTCCCGCGGGTGGCAGTGACAGGAGGCCGCGCTGGCGGCCGGTGCCTGAGGTGCCGGTTTCTGGGGACGCAGCTCTCCTGGCTTCTTGGGGCCCTTCTCGGGGTGCTGGGCCGCCTGCTGCCTAGGGGTCTGGGGTCCTCTTGCTGCTCACCTAGGTGCCCGCGGGAGGCGGCAGCAGATTTGATTCTCCTGAGACCCTCCTCTCGCAGGGGATGTCGGGAAGTCAAGTTGCGATCTCTCCCGAGTGGCTCTGACCTGTGGGGGCGCCGCCCTTGTGGCCGGGTCTGGTAATGACGCTCAAGAGGTGGCTTGGGTTGGCGGGTCGCATACAGTACTGCAGTGTTGCACACCTGTGGAGGATGAAGGAGAGCTCTTCCTCAGGAAGAAGAACCTGATGCCAGCAGCAGAACTGGAAGCTGGCCTCTCCTGTGCAGACTAGGTTGTGCCGTGAATGGCTGATGTTACCTGTCCTCACAGGACCCTCTCACAGGATCAAAACCCTCTCACAGAATTCAAGATTCTCTCAGGGCTAGGACCAAGACCTTCTCTGGGGGGCCCAGATTTATTTGGTTATCAGAATAAGGGAGGGAAGTATTCAAGAAGGGCAGAACCACTCAAGGACTTCTCCAAGAAAGGTGTTAAATTAATCCTTAATAAGAATTAAATCAATCCACCCAGGAGTGAGATGCCTGAGGCTATAGTCTTTATCTAGTTGAGGTTGGATCCAGGTATCCTCGGCTGTGATTTTGTCTTATATTTTGAGGTTCCCTGGCTTTATCCACCATTACAGGTTTTAGCAGGGATTAGTGACTCACAGGGGTTCACTTACTATGAGGCCATCACCCCTTCCAGACAAAGAGCCTAGGCTTTGGACAGATTCACAAATAAACATAAAAAGCCAGTTGGTTAATTTAAGTCCTGCTCAGGGCTGCTCCACAGTGGTCTCCATCAGTGAGCCAAATAAACCTTTCTTCCCTTAACTTGTGTGTGTTGGGTATTTTGTCTCAGTAATGAGGAAAATAACTCAGCTATCAAGGAGTGATTCCTCTCATCACTCACGACTTGTTCTGTGCCTTACTTACATGGTCTTGCAAGCTCTATCATTTATTAAAGAAAGTAGAAATACAGATTTGCTTTGGCAAAGAGGTTTAAACGCTAGCAAAATGTCAGCCCTTAGGGAGGTTGAGGCAGGAGGATCATAAGGGTGAGACCATATTGTGCAGTTGAGGGAACTGGGGGAACTGGGAGGAGCCTGTCTCAAAGAAGATACAAAAAAGCCCCATGGCTGTAGCTAAACCAAAAAGCCTTTGGGTCAACCCACAGCAAGACACACACACACACACACACACACACACACACTCTCTCTCTCTCTCTCTCTCTCTCTCTCTCTCTCTCTCTCTCTCTCATTCAAACACACAAACCCACCCTGTCCACA
>PVLD010018207.1:27664-39771 GCA_004027595.1 Dinomys branickii | reverse complement strand
TATCCTATTGCTTGCTATTTTTCTTCCTTGTGTATTCTCTTCACCAGTAGAAGTAGATGAAATTGAGTGAATTATTGAGATAGAGGATGTAATGTTGGGTGGATGGAAGGGAGGGAAAATTAGTCTGTGGTCACCGTGATATGTGTGGAAGACAATACCTTTTATTACCACTGAGAATTCTTTCAGGTAAGAAATATCAACAGAAGGTAGAAGCATGCTGTAAATGTAACTTGTACAAAAAGTGGTAACTAAATCAACATATGAGATTATGAGGACTGTTGAAGATGAAGTTTGTAAATACAGCCTATAGTCTTAATTCTCAGGGAGAAAACCATCCTACATTCCAACAGCATTTGTTAAAAATGGATATGTCAATATTTGAGCCTAGAGTTCCTTTATAATTCACATTTTTTCATTAAATTTTCATTAAAAAGTAACTTAAGGAGTTCATATCTGTACTATTTATCCCTATTTAAAGCAAGATATTATGCTTATTTCCAAAATAAGTTTATGAAGTAATATAGTAGTGCTTATTTATCAAACTGAACTCATGAGGAGGTATTCAAATACTTTGAGTATTTTTAGTACTGAAAAAAGATATGTAATAGAATGGGATATTTCAGAGAGAAGGAATTTAAACATCTAACTTCTGCAACCAGAATCCTGGCTGGCTTAGTGCTCTAACAGTTATCAATAGCCTAGAAGAATTTTACCAAGTATATTATATTCTCTTTGAGAAGATGATTATTTCAAATGTTTATAAATATTGGCAGAGCTACCTTTCTAAACATGATCGTCCAAAATGCACACATTTGTTAGTTTACAAAAGAGAGGCGACCCTGGGAACAGGTGCTACTGGTAATACTTGCTCTTGAGAAACGACGTGAGGAATCTCTGGGTGTAGAGCTCAGGTACGTAAGAGCATGCGGTCCCAGATCAGGGGCACCCTATGCTAGTTTTAAAAAATGGCTAAAGAAAGTATTATCTGTGTATTACTGGAATCCACTATTTATGCTACAAAATTAAAAACAAATACTGATAAAAAATTAAGGCACGATCCAATATTGGATAAATATACATAAAAGGCATGCTGCTATGACTGTGACTAAGAATTACATCCATCGGAGAGGGTGAACTTTTGAGAGCTTTCAGCGGTGCAGACAGCCACTGCAGCACATGTGCCATAGGTTCCCCAGCACAGACACAGGCAATAAAAAATACTGATTTAGATGCAAAGAGCCAAGGTAATAAACTGTCACATAAACAATATGAAATATCTGTACAGTAATTGAGATAAGGAACAGAATCACAAAGATGGACAATTAAACATGCATAGATAAATGAATTTAAATATAAAACCAGTAGAATTGAATGCAAGTAAATCTAGCAAAACTAACACACACACACACACACACACACACACATTTAAACAGCTAAACAGCAAATGAATAGAAAGATAATATGCTGGAAGATAAGGACGCGTCACTCAGAATGAAGCAGTAAGTGAAGGAGTTGGGAGACAGCAATAAGACGTTCAGCCATGGGAATAACAGAGAGGTTAATGTGTATACTCGGAAGGGCAGAGAGGTGAATTGCAAGAATGAGATAGCAGCAGTATATGAACATAATGATTTAAAACAATTTTTTGAGAACCGGAAGAAAGCATAAATTCACACATTTTGGTTTTTGTTTTCCTCCAGAATGTCGAATAAAATATATACTCAAACCTAAGCCTTTGCTGGCCTTTACATGTAAAATGTCAGGAGTTCTCTGAAGTCATTATAACCTCCAAAACTCTCTGAAACATTTCTAAACAGATCCTAAGTGGTGGACCAGCCCTTTGCTGCAAAACCAGTTTTACATTTATGAGGGTGGTGTGAACCCATGACCTATGGCGATCAGAAATTCACATTACAGAGGCAGTTTAGGTGAGTACCTATACAAATTAAGATGAAAGATTTGATTCGTGAAATCGTGAAATTTAATTTTACCTCATTAAATCGGTTAAAGCTATAAGGTTTGAACCAATGCACTAGTTCTGCATCAGTTTCAGAAGCTGAGGAGAGTCAAGTCAGTGCAGCCAGTCTACTGCTCTCTGGCCACTTTTGTTCTTCTGTTCCATGTGGCACTTTGGCTTGAGAGATCAAGATTATCACAGCGTGTTGCCTAAATGTTGTTTGTACTGTGTGTGATCCCTTCATTTTACAGACCTACTGGAATCCCAGAGGACGGTGAATGGGACTTCCCTGAAGGTTTAAGAACAGGTTCCAAACCTGACATTGTACAAGCTCACCCATAAATATTTATAACTTTGGGAAAACCTACTGTAAAATTTCACTAAGTATAACAAGTGGCAGCAAACCTATAGAGCACATGCTGCAGCAGGCTGTGTCACTGAAAACTGAAAAGGTTCCCCACCACTGATTATAACATGTACTTGGTTTTAGGACTGTGGATGAGAAAAGACACAGGTTTGTCATCGAGGCCTACCATGATCAAATAAAGAACTCTGCAATTTCTGAATTAAAAACACTGTCACAATTCACACACACAATGTATATGAATACATATGTAATTGTGGATCTATAAAATTTATAGTAATTTCATAATCGAGTATTTCTAGTATGAAGAAATTGGGAGCTTAGCATGGAGAAGAATTGTTGATGAATATTCATTTCCAAATAAAAAGTAATAATATAAAATGAAGTATAATATGTCATTTATTAGAAAGTGAAGGATTTTACTTTCAAGTTACAAGAGTGAATTTTCAACGATACATATATGAATCCTTCCAATACAGTTACTCTCAGGCATGGTGACTTGAGAAAAGCTCAATGCTAACCAAATATTTTGCAAGGCCTTTTGCTTTGTTCTAATACAATCATAAATGTTTGCAACACTACATGATTTGAAAGCATATTTTTACTTTCTTAAGCCTTTTTAAACTAAACAAATTAACATGATGATAGCTTACATTTTGCAATGAAATGTAACGTGACTGAATTTTCATTATTTTCCCAATTTATATCCACCTCTAAGGGCAGAAGGTGGTCAGTATGTTTAAGGTAAATGAATTACTATTAAATATGCTTTCAAGATATCCACATTAATCAAAAACAAAGAAAACAACAAAATCAAAAGAACAAATTTACTGAACACTTATACGAGAACGTTCAACATTCTTGTAATAACATTCTGCTCTAAAGGACATTAAAATAGGATATTTTCAGAGACCAAGAGACATAGTAAATAGCACCTTAATATTATTAAGCATCCTTTGTAAAGATAGGCCTCTGCGGTGGTTGCCTTGTGGATGCCTTCTTGTTGATCACACAAATACACATCTATTGTCTCTTCTCAGGACACTTAGGAAAAGATAGGGCTTAGACCTATGGGATAATTTTTTTTCTTTTAAAAATTAACAAAATGACAACGAAGACAACATCAAAACAACACAAAAACCACAAAAACAATACATGACCTCAAAAAAAATGATAGGAATAAACAATGGGTGCTACATTACAAACTGTTATGTTCAACAAAGTTGCTCAGTCCTCCAGACATAAAAATGTAAGACTGATCAGACAATCAAAACCCATAACAATAAAAAAATTGACAGTGATGCAGAGCTTCACCATACAAGATGGCAGGAGTTCAACAATGGTCCTTAAAATGTATATTGTTGCTTTCAGACCAGTCATTCTGATTACCATATTCAAGCATGCAAAATTGGTCAAGAAATAAGAAAATTTCAATCATTGACTATTCCTTTCAATATATCACAGACATCAGCAATACACCTATTCCAGCTATCCTTATATGTACATATAAATTTTGTTTTTTATTTAAAAAATCTCAAAATAAGAAAAACAAATACATAAGGACAGCAGCATAGAGAACAATAAAAATGATACACAATATATGTGCACCCATGTTTTCAGCAGCACAATTTGAAATAGTGAAATCTTGGAAACAACCCAAATGTCCATCAACTGAGGAATGGATCAAAAAGATGTGGTATTTTTATACAAAATGGAGTACTACTCAGCTATAAAGAAAGATAAACTAGAGGTTTTTATAGGTAAATGGATACAACCAGAGGACATACTCATTAGTGAAATAAATCAGTTTCACATGTGTAAACATAGTATTTCCTCCTTGCTATAAGAACCTGAAAGAGTAAATAAAATCTGAAAAGTACAGTAGATAAGGCAAAGGGAAAGAAACTGCTCAAGTAGGAAGGAGCAACTGGGATGAAGAGGGGAGGACAGGAAAAAGAAAGGAGACAAAAAACATGTATATGTATACACAGGATAGCTAGGATAATTGTATTACTAATATCTGTTAGTTTATTGAAAGGAATAGTTAATGTGTAATTGATTGATCAATCTTGCATGCCTATATCTGGTTATATGTGCAACAATTTTGAAGACAACATTAGGTAATACAGCAACATTGTTAATATCCTATCACATTATTTATGGGATAATATTTAGATCAAATAACATCTCAGTGCTGTTTTATATTCCATACCTCTAATGGCAGGGGAAATTGAACACTTTTTGCTGTATTTATTGGCCGTTTGTATTTCTTCTTCTGAGAAGTGACAGCTGTTCATTTAACTTGCTCATTTTCTCATTGAATCTTTTTTGGCAGGGGTGATACTTTTGAGTCCTTTATATATTCTATTTCTGAGTCCTTTGTCAAGAATAGTTGGCACTTTTCCCATTCTATGGGCTGTTTCCTCACTCTGTTGATGGTTTATTTTGCTGTGCAGAAGCTTTTTAATTTGATATGGTCCAATTTATTGATCCTTGATATCATATTTTATATAATTGGGTTCATGTTCAAAAAAATATTGCCTATGCTTATTATTTCAAGAGTTTTAAAAACCCTCTCTTTGTCTTCCAGTAGGTTGTTTCTCTTTTAATACTTAGATGTTTAATCCATCTTGATTTTAGTTCAGTACATGGTGAAAGATAAGTATTTAGGTTGAATCATTTACATGTAGATAACCAGATTTTCCAGCATCATTTACTAAAGGTGTTATCTTTCCTCTGATATGTTTTTGCCCCTTTGTCAAAGACCAGGCGGCAGAATATGTATGGGATTCTGTGTCCCATCTAATCCGTTGACCCATGTATTTGCTTTGTGCCTATACATTGCTCTTTTATCGCTTTATCTTTTCAATATGGGTTAGAAAACAGCAGTGGTGATAGTAAATATTCTTGCCTTGTTCCTTATTTTAGTGGGAAAGCTTTTCCTTATTTAATATGACTTTGGCTATTGGTTCATCATGATTGGCTTCTATGAAATTAAGGTAAGGTCTTTTTATACACGTGATTGGCCAATTTGGAAAAGAAAATCTATATTCTTAACTCTAACAAGCCTCTTAATTTCACATTACATTCCTTATTCAAGACCCAATCAGCAAAATATTGTTTATTATAATAATTAAACAGTGTTTCATAAACCATTCCCTGTATGACTTTTGCTTGTGTGTTTGTGTTATTTTACTTTTTTTATTTGAATAAACTTATTTAGTAGTATCCAAGAATTTTTTAACGTGTATTCTAGTTTAAGAGGGAAAATTACAAATATATCTGCTAGGCATTTGGCATAGTTTGTTTTTTTCTTCTGTTGTAGTTTATCTCCTTTTCTATGCTTTGGCTTATTCTTACATCAATTTCTGAGTTCAGCTATTAGATTTTGATCAGTTATTTGACTTGTGTCTGAAATTATTACGTGGATTATTATAGGCATGGATTATTACTGAAAAATAAATATCACCAAGAGCACCTCGATTCTCTTTCCATAAATACTGAGTAATTGCTACATAATCAAGCAAATTCAGGTTCTCAGTTATTATTTGTATGGCTGGTCGTCTCCGACATGTTGCAACTGTCTCCACCAAAAGGAATTGTAGATTCCAGCTTGTTTCCACTTGAAATTATTGCTCATCATCTGATTCTATTCACTTAATTCCCAGTAGTTGCTTCAGTGTTATAAATTCAGTGATATAAATACAATAAATTATTATTTTATAACAATCTCCATTGGTAAGTCATGCTATCTAAATAAGGCAGTTTTAAAACATAAATAAAAGTAATTGCATAACAAAATGTTTCTTAGGGACTATAAACTCCATATTTTCTCCAAAGATAACGACTTGTGTTGTCTTGTGTTTCCAACCTGTTATTCCTGAAGAAATTTCTTGCTGCGAATGTTTGTGAGTGAAAATTAAAACCTATTTGAACAAATGAGACATGCAGATTACTGAAACCCATTTCACTTACTGCAGTTCTCTTTGTAGTCAATCATTAGAGCTCTTCAGGGGCCCAAATTATTTGAATGAATCGGAAAATGGAGATTAAACAAGACAGAGCTTCAGAGACTCAGAAGCTCAGTGAAGGAGAAAAAAGATAAGAGATTCAGGTACTTTCAGGACTAGAAAGGAAATGCAAGAGCAGAGGAAGCAGGTGAAACAGCTCCTCGCTTCTGATGCAATGGACCTTCATGTATACATTGTATTCATCAAAATGAAAAGGTTAAAAAAATAAAAGCACATAAAGGGTTTTAAAATTATAATTAAAGTGTACTTTAATTATAACACGATTGGATGAAGAGAGTGTATATGAATAAATAGGAGAATAAAAGAAAATACTGTACTATTTTTGTTTTGCTTAGATTGAACTATGTGTTCAGACAAAAATGTTATAGGGACACATAGATATATCTAAATGTATATTATTAAAATGAAAATTATGAAAACTAAAGGAGAACTCAGGCTGAGTATGGGGCATAGCCCTGTACTTCCAGCACTTTTTTAGGTGCCTGACATAAAAAAACTGAGAAGTCGAGCCCAGACAAGGCAAATTTGCAACGTAGCAAGACCCCGCCACAAAATTTAAAATAAATAAATTTAAAATGAACTAGGATGTAGCTCAACGTGAAAGTTTTTCAACCTTCAGTGCAAGACAGAGAGAGAGAGACAGAGAGAGAGAAAGGAAGGAAGGAAGGAAGGAAGGAAAGAAGGAAGGAAGGAAGGAAGGAAGGAAGGAAGGAAAGAAAGAAAGAAAGAAAGAAAGAAAGAAAGAAAGAAAGAAAAGGAAATGGGGGAACAAAGAAGGAAGGAAGGGAGGGAGGAAGGGGCAAAAGGAGGGAGGAAAGAAGGAAGGAAGGAAAGGAAAAGAAGGAAAAGGAAGGAAGAAAAAGAAGGAAATGAAGGGAGGGAAGGAGGGAGGAAGAGAGGAAGCAGAAGTACACAGAGGAGCTGAGGTGTAGCCCAGTGGAAGAATGCTTGTCTAGTATGCACACAAACCAAAAACTCAAATAAATGAGGTAAGGATAGCAGTGCATTAGGTAAAAACAGCATAGCTCAGTGCAATTAATGAACCTAAATAATATTAACAGGGAATGCCACAGAATATATTACACATAGTGCCTGGATGTGTATATCTGCGTGTGAGAGAGACACAGAGGATAAGAGGGCAGGACAGTAGAAGAGAGAGAAAGAGGGAAAGAATAAAATAAAATTGAACAAAAACACACAGAGTGAATCAAATTCCATCACCCATCAATGTCTATGTACACAGGTGACAAAAGAGAATATGTAGGAAGTTAGAAAAGGAAATTTTTTTTAAGTTCTTGAAAGCATAAATCTTTTGACTTTTATTGTCAACCAAAGTAAGAATAAAATGGTGTACCTCTTGAAAAATCAGGATGAAATTGCAAAACTCTAAGTGTGAAATAATTGGAATTTCCCTGGAATTACACGGATAGGCAATTATTAAATATATAACTATCAGATAGACCTTGCTCTCACTGGTACTCTTAGTTACAAGACTCTAAAAGAAGATGTTACAAGAACTCTCTTTAATTAAACTAATATTGAACTATGCCAGAAAAACAAAAACGTTCAATGTAAATGCTAAAAGGTCCTGTATATTTTGAGAAAATGAGCAATAAGTTGAAGAGAGAGAAAGAAAGGGAGAGAAAGAGAAAGGATGATGAAACCAGTATAATTTATACTTGGGCTTAAGCACAGGTGGTTTTTAATGAAATAAAACAATTTTCCTTTTCAAAGAAATGTATTGATGATTTCAGTGTGAAAGAATATGAAAGAGGTTTTTCCACTAACCAGTATAGAAGATCTTAGGAGGTGGAAAAAAATAAAAATAGATGAGAAGATCTTCCATTACATGGCAAAAATAACAACAAATATGATTAACATAAGGCATTGCATAGAAGTAGCAAAGCTTAAACAAGCACATTAAAATTTCAAGGGCAACCATTTGAAAAATATTAATGAGTTATCAAATTTCCAAACCATTAGAGGAAATATGAAAATGAGAAAACTGCATGAATTCAATAAAACATAAGAAATTTTAAACAAATAAACTAGAAAATACAAAATGTCAGAAAATAACAGAAACACCTCAGTAAATAACAAATCAATAGAAATGTAATAGATGCTTAATTTTAGATTGACCTTTAAGACTGTCCTTTTTAATTATTTAAAAGCACTATAGAAGAAAATGGTTGATAAATGTCATAATGAAGAAAGAAAAAAATATATGTATAAAGATGTGTTACAATTAGGGCAAATGAATATTTTTCATGGGCTACATAGCCCTCTTTATAATTTTAAAACACCATAATCCTTCAGAAGATGCACAAATTCATTCTATATATCATATTGAGAACCTGTGCAATAATAATATTTCTAGAAAGAAAGCAATAATAAGACAATTTTCTAGGATTTTTTTTTTTTTTTTTTGAGGTAGGATTCCACTGTGTAGTTCAGGCTGGCCTCAAACTCAAGGAAATTGTTCTGCTTCAGCCTTCTCAGTGTTGGGATTACAAATGTGTACTGCCACTATACCTGGTAATTTCACCGGATTGGGAAACACAGACAACTGATACTAGAGACCTGTTAATCTGAAAGTTGATTTAGTAGCATGTTTCTTTTGCTTTCCCAAGTACAAAACAAAGTAAAAACTGCAAGTAAAAAGTTGTTTACAAAATCTTATGGATCGGTGTGAAAAATCCAAGCAGGAGATACAAATTGTAGTTTGCAGTGTAGAAATTCTGTTTAAAACAAGGCTGAGTGACATCTGTTAGGCATGTACCTCTAAATGAAACATAAAAATCAAAAGACCTAAAGACTAAACCATCTAAAAAATGTTCCAGTGTTTTTAGAGCAGAAAAAGAGAAAAAAACAAAACAAAGCAAAAATAAAACCCAAAAGAGCCACCCCATAAATGTTACAAATGAAAGGTCAGAGTAACAAGGAAAACAAGGAAATAAAGAGTTGGCTATCTGGACTATACATTCCAACCCTTCCTGGGGGAGAGGAGAGAGACCAGTGCTACAGAGAGACGAAGCCAGATGAGAACAGAAGTGACTCCATAATTAGGTCCCGCTGATGACCTTGTAGGGAAAGCGTTGGAGAACCAGTGGGAGGGGCAGCTCTGCCTCACCTGACCTCTAGGAGTAATATGCAGACAGCTGCTAGAATACCTGAGTCCTTAAGGAGTTTTGCTATGAAGGAAATAAAATAGGTGAGAAGCTTGGTCAAGCCTTGTGTTTGTTTTGATTTGTTTTTGGGTAAGGGTAAAAGCAGTAGGTTTTAGCAGTGATGAGAAAGTTTATGTGCATGTCTGAAAATGATCAATGCAGGGCCCCCAAAATTGGCTTCAAGAGAATAGTGAGAAGAGACTCTCATCACATTGGAAGACATTTCCTTTGGGTAGAAGTGTAGAATAAAATATATAATATATAACATAATATTTATGATATATATGCATCATGTGTATGCACAAATACTACTAGGTGCATGGATATAACAGTAGTAGCTTCTAAAGGCTTTCTTTCAATCATTGGTACAATTCCCTTTTCACTAAACTGAGAAGTGACATTATCAGCAAAGAGCATTAATGTTAGAAGGTTAAAATGTAGACATAGTGCCTAGAATGGCCTTGTAGAAGAACAGCAGACTGAACAGACAATTTAATGTGTAAGAGATTGTTGAGCAACAATAGGGGTCTGCAACAAACAACACACATGACTCTAAAAGGCAGTTATCAGCATTGTAATGTTTTTCGCCTTAACAGTCAGGGTTACACACAGTTGCAAGATAGACAGAAAAAGGAACCAGGACTGTTCCAAGGGAGTTGAGAGATATTTCAAGGGATTAACTGCAGGACTTCTTCATGAAATTTAATCCAGGTAAAGACAGCCAAGACAAGTAAAGGAGATACAATGAAAAATCAGAAGACCAATACATTTCAGGTTGTGCTTATTAGTTTCAGGATTATAGGTCATGTAAAGTCAGAAGAAAAGATGGTACTAAGAAAGTAGTATGTTTGAAAATAGGACTCTGAGAGGTTTGTATTTGTTTATAATGGTACATTCTAGGGATAACTGGAATTCTCAAGTTATTTATGTCAATATTTGAATCATCCAGGGTTCTACAAGTATTAATGTTGGTTGGTTCACTGGTGCGGCTACATCTGTGGGAGTTTGTAAGAAGAGGGATGTCAAATTTTAAATCTGATGTTCCTAGGGATATGGAAAGAATTTTTATCAAGACTTGATAAATGAAGATAGGACAATAGACTGGGTGTGAACAGAAGGTTATTCCAACTCTGCACCTAGTCATATAAGCACTCAGGAAAGTGAATACACTTTGAGTTGAGAAGCAGTATTTTAGAAAGTGGAAGTTTAATCAGAGTAAGAAACTAAAGAACTGTGTTGAAGGGTGACTTAGATGAGCTGGGCATGGCAGCCCATGTCTGTAATCCCAGTGCTGTAGGTAGCAGAGGCAGGAAGATAGAAAGTTTCAGTGATTTATTGAGATCGTGTCTCAAAATTAAAAAAAAAAAAAAAAGGACTGAGGTTGTAGCTCAGTGTGAAATCACAGGGCTCAATCCTCAGTACTGTTAAAAAAGAGATGTAGGTGAGAATATCATTTATTTCTGCTTAACAAACCACTCAACTATTAGGGTTTAAAGACACAATCCTTTTTTTCTTGTAAATTTACATACAAGCCAGAAAGTTATATTGATTTGGACCAGAATTGGTGGTCAGAATTGAGCATGCTCAGGTGTCTGCAGTTCGCTAAGCCTTGGCTTAGGCCATCTGCTCAAGGGTGGTCTTGAGTAGAGGGTCTCAGTTCTGCTTCAAGTGTCTCTCAAATCCAATTGCCCTTCCCTATACCTGTGATAAAGTCAGATTTGAATTAATCATTTAGAAATGAAGCATACTGTAAGAGCTTCACTCATTAGTAAACAGTGAAGCAGTAATTAAAACAATAAAAGGCTAATATTTTCTACATCTTAATATATGCTTATAAAATTAATTCATTGATGATATGGGGCAAAACACTCTCATTTACTTTGGGAGAAGTAATAAATTAGTCCTCCCTTTCTGGAAAGAATTATAGCAACATACGTCCATATTTAAATTGAAGCTACCTTTTGATCCCCAAACTGTTCTTCCAGGTGTTAAACATTACTGAGAGTGTATAAAGAAAGAGATATTTTTAAATGCTCATTATAACATTTTATGAAGCAGCAAACTTTGGAAACAGCTGCAAGTGGGTAAATAAAGTTTAGTTGACGTGTAGTAACAAGTCAAAGACTATGACAAAAATAAGTGGAACATGAAAAGTGCACAGCTGAGCACATTTTACTGAAGGTAATACAAGACTATGCACTTACGCTTTAAAATACCAACAAAGACGAGGCAGTTATTAACAGTGGGGTCTCCCAGCATCCCCGTGCCTAGTCAGATGTTGACTGACTGGATGTTGAAGACAGCCTGATGAGAGGTGTGTTGGATAGCCTAGGAAGTGGGCAAACTACTGACAGGAAAGGGAGAGGAAGGGGAGGAGTAAGCGCCTAGCTCGCTTTCCTTCCTTCTACACCTCCTGCCGTGACTCTCACTGCCCTTGGTACAAATACAGGCAGAAGCGAGAGCCTGGGTCATGCGCTGGCTCCGTGATCACATCACTGCCTTCACTGCAGTTCCGTTTCACACAACACAGAGCAAGGTGCACGAGAGTGGAGATGGGGTCGGGAGAGACGAGGAAAGATTCAGCGCCG
>PVLD010018207.1:0-27564 GCA_004027595.1 Dinomys branickii | reverse complement strand
TTTATTATGAAATCAAACAGTTTCTGTTCTAGTATGTGCAGCACAAGGAATCAGGGACACTGCAGTGAGGGCTACTCCTTGCCTTAGTGGATCATTCACCAATTTGGAACTATTTCATAATATCCATTTTAAAATTATCAACAAAAAGATATCACCTGTGTATCCTGTCTTTTTATATAATGCACATTCACAAATTTCTCATTTATCATTAAGAAATGATTTCGAGCCAGTTGTGGTGCTGCGTGCCTGTAATCCTAGCATCTTCGCAGGCTGAGGCAGGGAGATTCCAGGTTTGAGTAAGGTGTGGCCAACTCAGTACCTTAGGGAGACCTATCTCAAAATTAATTTTAAAAGTGCTGAGTATATAGCTCATTGGGAACATACTAGATTCAAGCTCCAGCACCAGAAGACACACAGGAAAAAAACAATTTTGGTGGTCAGCAGAAATACTTTCTTCTTTTTTGCCAATGAAAAACCATGATTAAGGCATAAGAAGTGTCAATGACTCTCCAAATACTTGCAGTGAGTTACTGAGAGCACATAACACAAAATATATTTCTTAACAGCTCTGGCCTGGGGACACCTGCACTTTATCGTCTGCCAATCAGGTCAGTTTCCACAGGAGAAAATTATGCATGCACATCAGATTTAGAATCTAGTCCTTATCTCTGGGGTATTTGAGAAATCAGTTATATTTTTACAGGAAGCTCAGCAATAATCCAAACCTATGCTTCCCAAATGTGGGACAAGATTCCCTCAGGGCACCATGGTGAACTCCCAAAAGTGCTGAAGTAGATTTAAAATTTTCATGAAAACCCCACTGACACTGTTTATTTGATTACACTGAAAGACCTCCAAACTCTAAGAAATCCAAAGTTACTTTCAGTTTCCCTATGTACCCTTCAGTTATGTCATTATTTTGAAGCCAAGTTTTTGTTAGTTCTGTGAAATGGGAAATGAGAGTGTTTGTGCCCTTGGGTGATTCAGACATTTGAGAAGTTGTGTGGTGATAAACATACATGCTTTTAATTTAATTGCTAATGTTTTAAAATATATTTGAATGTTTAATTGAATGGCTGCTACTTTGTTAGGACCTATGATGTTGGCATTTAAGTACTTACTCAAAAGGCATTTCTTTGGCCATAGAGGCACTAGAAAAAGACCACTGAGGTATTCTGGGCTTCTTGAGCAGGGATACTTTGGACGCTGTTGTTCTAACTCATAAAAATGATACTGAAGATCATATTCAACCAAATTATAGATGTTTCAGGCCAAGAATTACTAAGTTGAGGTCATAGGCATTTTGATAACTTCAAATTTATCCTTCTACTTTCAATTTTTCAAACAACATTCCATTATTATTTATTTTGGGGGTAATTTCTATGATCTCATCGTCTACAATGTGTGTAGATGAAGTGCTTCAGAATTTTTCACTGAATATAAATAGAAGTAATGCTTTATTCCTTTCATGCACTAAGATAATTTCCCTAACTTTTATTAATCACTTGTAACTCCCTTGGCAGAGATATGCATAGACTAGCAGAAAGCAGGTGTTACGCATTGTACTGTGAAATGATGCTGCTTTCTATGCTCATGAACCATGCCATAAGGGGGGGATCAGTCTGTGTTATATCACAGAGGTCTGAGCTAAAAATCGGGGCATAATCTGTGCCCCCACCTACTTACAGTACCATGAGCTTGTTTAGCTTTCTAAGCTTGGAAACAAATACATTTAACAGTAATTCACAAGTATGTAAATTATTTTGAAGAGTTTAATAATAAGCATATATAAAAACAGTTACCATATACTCTATTTTAGGTCAGGTTAGATATGCAGTTTGTTACATACACATAATTACTTCATACTTTAGAAGCACTAAACAAAATCCTAGAAAACACAGACTGCTTATTTTAGCATATCTGGCCTACCCTTTTAAAGTTATTTTTGCAATTTTGTATTCTATCACCAACCACATTAAGTTATTATCAGTTTCCCATAAGAGGTTATGTAGGTTCATTTTTTCATGCACTAATGAGCACATTTTTAATATATGAATGAAGAAAATTATTTTAAAACTCAGTAACACCTGACAGAAGGTATTGGGAACATGGGGGAATCAAGATGTTCTATAGGAATTTAGGTAAAAAAGTCAATTTCTATAAGAAATTTTATAGCAAAAAGTGACATATGAACTATTTTACAGGAGCAGTGAAGAATAAAGGAGGATTTTCATTCTCCATGGTTCCTATCAAGAGAGGATTCAATATAATATTTTTCTCTCTGGGTCTCTCCTACCCTGCACCTCAATATACAAGAGTCACAGTTCTGTTCTTAACAGCATTGTTTTACTCTTGCTTTGCTTTGCAGTACCATCACGTTACTAATATAGAAGGAAAATAAGGTCTTTTTGAGTTTTAGATTCAGCAAATATAGGCGTTGGTAGGTGTTCCTCCAACTGTTACAATAAGAAAAGAGTGACAGAAATTCTAAATTGGTGATTTCTTGGACCATGGAAGTGAGATTGTAGCGAAAACCCTAATCTGCAGAGACAAGTGCATCCAGAGAGTCCTAGCCAACACCTGCTTACCTAGAAAGAAGCTGTGGGTGTCAAAGGCTTAAACGGTAATTTAGATTAATTGCTAGAGGCTAGGATGGACTGGTGCTTGTGAGAACCTGCATGAGCTTCAGTGGTGGGGGCCTCCATTCTTCTGTGGGTTTTGCAGGAATGAGCCCCACTAAGCTCTCATGTTGAAGACGTGCGAGAGACACTGTCTTCTGATGGGGAAAAGGGAAAAGCTTCAGTTAAAAAAAAAATACTTCAAGCATTCTCCATGACAAAAAATGTACTCTCCAAGGAAAAACTTTATCAGAACCTTTTCAAAGATGGGGAAGAATGTCTTTCCCATACCAACCTCCATATCAACCCGATAGCTTCCCTATCTTATAATTGGGAGGTAAAATAGGCTGGGGGTGCATACATCTTTGCAGAAATACTGGTGATGAGCATAGTTCTGGTCTGAGGCCTTTTGAAAGAGTAAATTTTAATCCTAAAATTCTATATCCTTTCTACCTTCCCTCACAGTTGCACACACATTACCTGTTTGTTAGCAGGAGGCCGTGATAATAAGGCTGTTACAGCTACAAAAGATGTAAGACTCAGACTTTTTCTGAGATAAGGTTTAGGGAAGCCAAGGCCAATGGCAGAGATGAAAAATAAAGATACCAGAACAACTTAAAGCTTTTTGGCACTTAAATACAGTCTAACTTGTAGGCAGAGTATATAAATCCTTATTCTGAAGTCCTATGCACCTCAGCTTTTATCACCGACTTCAATGTCTGAATTTTAAAAACCAAAAGTACTACAAAATTTGCCAAACACCAAAAATGAAAACAAAGCAACAATCATAGATCAAAGAGAGCAAGTATTAGAGCTAAACTAAAAAATGATACAAATTGTCAAATAATTAAGGAAGAATTTAGGTTTGACTAATATGTTCAGAGCATTATTTGAGAAGTTAAATACATAGATAAGGTAGGTGGAAATACATAAATTCTAAGAAAAAATAAAATGATAGAGATAACTAAATAAAATGATAGAGATAACTAAAGTCAAAATGAAGAATGTCTTTGATAGAGTCATCAGTAGACCGAACACTTCAGAGATAAGACTAAAGAATCTTGGAAATAGTTCAGTGGAAACTTCCCAGCAGCTGTAGACTTTCTAGAGGCTTAAACAAGTGTGGGGAGTGGCTTAACTGGAGATTGACAACACAGTCGGGGCTAAAGCAAGGCCAGCCCCAAGAACAGAGAGCTCCAGAAGTGAGCCATGAAAACAGGTGCGAATGACTGGAGTGGGGCCGGTCGTCCTGCACGTATCTGGCCTTGGTGTCCTTCCCTGTGAACTACAGCACAGAGAGCTCTGTGAGTGTTTCACTTTCAGCGTTCTCGGCAAAACACTGAAACCTTGCACTTTGGGCTCGGTTGGGCCCTTTCCCCCTTTCTACAGTGTATAAATAAAGAGGCAGACCATGCTGGGTGGTCACTGCCTCTCCTTCAGAGCGGTAGGTCCCACCCTGTCCCAGCGGTCCTTTTAGTATGTGGCCATAGTTTTCTCTTAATCTCCCATCCCCCTCTCGGGGCTCCGGTGGCTGCACAGCTTGCAGTATACAAAGAATTAAAACATAAGAGGGAAGAGAACGAAATAAAACCTAAGTAGGAGAACTATTTGAAGTATTCATTCATGACCGAGAATTTGCTCAAATTACAGACCCCAGAGCACAGAGTCAGGGTGCTCAGAGAATGAACTGCGTTAGTACTAAAAAGCAAGTGAAGTTGTTACACAGCAGGTACACATGAGGTATCCATTCTCACAAAAACTTATTTGCAATAAATATTAATAGAAATTCCTCTGGCAGAAGAATAGTGATACAGGGAGGAAACTTAGGTCTACCAAAAGGTAAATGTGTCAGAGAAAAAGGACAAGTGTAAAATAGAGCATCTTTCTTCTTTTCCTGTCCTTAACCTAAATGACGCGTTTAAGTGACATGAGTGGCAGCCTTAATGAAAGGAGAAGAGATCAGGATTATGCTACTTGTGATAAATGGCCTAAGTTACATGTGAAGCACTCCTGTGTTATTTGAACATGTATATATGTTCAGTAAATGTACGGTGAACTCTAGGACAGTGGATAAAGCCTTAGAAGAAAAGAATATAATTGATATGCAAAGAGAGTCATGAAAGGAAACTATATAAAATACCTAATTATAACCAGATAAGACAAAATGATAAATGGAGAGGGGAGGAAACAAAAGAATGCAGCAAAGAAAGGTACAAATGGTAATTAACTCAATTACATGAAAATTAGCCACACCACTCAGTGGGAAATATACCGTGTGAAAAGTCCTAAATATGTTAGAGAATTTAACTCAGAATTTATCTTCCCAGGAAGAAATCATTAGGCCCAGAAGTTCCATTGATGAATTAAATTAAGGAAGAAATGGAATCACTTCTCTGTAATCTCTTGCAGAAAACGGAAGCAAAAGGAGTGCTTCTTAACTCATCCTTTGCGGCCAGCACGTTTTCATCACCTGCACTAGATAAACACATTACATGTGAACCCTAGACCAGTGTCTGTCCTAAACAGAGCTGTACAAATCCTCAGCAAAATAAAAGTACACCAAATCAAACTGTATCAAAATACTCCAAAACTGTGAGATTTACTTACAGGCATGCAACACTGGTTCAAAAGTAAGTTATTTTAATTCAGCACATTAGTTGGTTAAAGAAAATAAATATATCAATTGATTTAAAAATATTGAAAAATTATAATGCTTAACTATGACTTAAAATGAACAAAAAACCCCCAGAAAGCTACAGATAAAAAGGATCATTCTAAAGTCAATAAAGAACATGTGCTAAAAAATTACATCTATAGTCATACTTAGTGATTGAAAATTGGACATTTTCCCCTGGGATCTACAAAAAGAAGAGGCATGTCACCTATTTACTTTTGTACTTAGTAATGCAATAAGATGTAGAATATAAAATTTATGAACACTGGAAAGGAAGATATATAATTGTCTTTCTTCACAGATGACATGATTATGCATGCAGAAACCTCAAATAATAAAACAGGCTATCTTGGAATTAAGAGTCACGCTACCTAGATCACACAAGATTACATCAAGTTTATACAAAACAAGCTGGATATAGAAGAAAGTTAATTGCTTTTCTGTGTATCAGTGATCATTAGTTGGAATTTGCAATTTAAAAAAATAACTTTAGCAAAATAAGTAAAAGGAAGGACTTTGCAATGACTCCAACCAGAAAGTATGTAATCTAAAGATGGAAGCTAAAGAGATGATGAAAGAAATCAGAGGCATAAATAAATGGAGAGATACATCATAAAATTTCAGTTACCTCCAAATTAATAGTCAGATTTAACACAATTCCTATGAAAATTTCAGTCAAATTTTCATAGCTGTGTTAAAGATTATTTGAAAGTTCCATAGAAAGGCAAAGGAAGCTAAATAGTGGGGGAAAAAAAACCTTTAAGAATGAATAAAGGAGCATAAAATAGGCTATTCTCTCTCTAAACATTTTATAGAAATGTATTCAAACTTGTCTCATATCAGTGGAGCGACAGACACATAAGTCACTGTACTAGTTATTTTTGTGTTTTCTGAATGTTAAGAGGATTTTTTGCAGGCATTTTCCCCGGACCAACTACCACCAATGTTCCAGCTACATTTCCCTTAAAAACCAGATCATCTAACAAAATCGTTATCTGTAGGTCATGCACCCATCCACGCACATCCATACTTGTGACCATACTGCTTGCTGAGCAGTCTCCCCATTCAGGTGGACTGCTGAGGCGGACCACGTCCAGTTCACCCTTGTATCATTCAGAACCGTATGCAAGCCAGGCAGGAGGTTTTACTTCCACAGTAAATTGATCATGGATATCAACAATATACTCGTACTTCTACAATATATCTGCTCAGAAATGTCTAGATTAAATAACTAGACATTACAGATACATTTACGCACAGCATACAATGTTATCTAAGAAAATTCTTAGAGGCATATGAAGGATTCCATAGTAAAAGTAGTTCACACTCACAGTGATCCCACACCTATCGCTTGTTAAAATATATGTCATTCTCTATCGCGGAGTTTTTGATACATCGTGGGATATTGCAGTATACAATACTTCAGTATACAGTGAGTACTGTATAGAATTTTACGTTATTAAAATTAGGTAGGTTTAAGAGTGCAGAAAGTGTTTAAGAGCATATGAAGTGTTTATAAGGGTGTGGGAAAGGTTAATAAGAGAGTGGGAAAGGTTTATAGGCATGTAGGAAGTGTTTATAAAGCCTTAAAATCTATGTGAATAATGAAATAAATATAACGCTGCTACTTCGCGGATTTTTACGCTGTACAGCAGTTTCTGGAGTGTGACTCCCGTGATAGGTGCAGGATCACTGTAATTATTTGTTCCTATTTTTCACTTGTGGGTTTATTTCTGGCTAAGGCTAGTGTTACGGTTTGCATCCGGACGTCTTGTGAGAACCTCATGCAGTCATAGGGTGTGTGCTTCTTGGAGACAGCTGAATCTAGAATTTTTGATTGATTTATGGTCCAATACTTGGAATGAAGGTGTTAGTGCTATACCTGCCTAGGGCAGGGGTGGGAGGTAGCCTGCATACAATATAAAGAACAGAAAGAGGTTTCGCTCTCTCCCTCTCCCTCTCTCTCTTTGGTTGTTGCTTTTGCTGTTTTCTGCCATCATGAACTTTTGCCCCTCTGCCATGTGCCACTCTGTCTTGGAGCCAGCTGATTATTGACTGAAACCTCCACAAACTGTGAGCTAAATAACCTTTTCCTCCCTTAACTTTGTGTTTCAGGTATTTTGTCTCAGCAAAGAGATAAGTAGCTAAGACAGGAAACCTCATAAGGTCTCCACTGGTCCTTTAGGTCGCTTGTCTATATGTCAGGCACAGTTGTGTGTTTTTTCCATTTTCACAACACCGTGATGTTATTTTTGCTCCATTTTGGGTGCAGATATGTAATTATAGCCACAAAGATAGTGACTGGGATAGGCTGCAAACCCAAATAACAGGTGCACATCTCGAGTCTGGCTCTGGAGTCTGGTTTCTTAATTAGAGGTAATATTGCCTCTCAGATAAAATATTCATGGATTATCGCTATGAGGGTTGGGAGTGTTCAGTTTTAATTGCTTGGCTTTATTTATGGCTCAGCTTCAACTCTTGGCAAATCTGCACTATTGTGAATGTATCAGAGAGGTGCCATACAGCACTTGACCTTAGTGAAAAATACCTGTATAATCAATTAACACCACCTTCCATGAACAAGGGAAGTCAGGATCAAAGTAACAGTTTTAATTTGCACTCCAGATCTTTTATTTTAATAGGCCATTCAACTACTTGACACATGGTGTCGCAACTCAGTTTAATTTCCAGTATTATGAATACTTTCATTTATTCATTCATTTATCCTGGGGTTTCTATTTTACAGCTTTTAAAGAAGATTGTTCAAAACCACTGTCCTAGGTTCAGCTTCCACTATGGAAAAATGAAACCACTCAAAGCTCTGCTTCACTTATAATACTCTTGCTCAGTCTTTAGGCCTTGCCTATTAGTGAGGGTAGTTGCAAAGGGCTCAAGAAGTAAATTAGGATGGAGTAAAGGAGAAGCCTGAATAGCACTTTGTCCGATGTGTGTATATTCTCCTTAGGCATTGTAAGAGTAATTAAGTATTCTATGCAATGAGGGGTTATCCTTTAATCTATTTCTTCACATAGCAGTTCATCCAACATACACCACTTAGAACAGACCTTGCAGTTAGAATGCTTAGCTAAGCTTTTAATTATATTTTTATTCTTTTTATTTAGGTGAATTGAATATAAGCAGCCCTCCTAGGTAGCCCAGTCTATTGTTGATGAGAGTTAAGCAGGAAAGATTTCCAGGGATTATCAAAGAGAAAGAAATTATATTAAGTGCACTGCACATTGCAGATGAGAAGTGGAACTACTGAGAAGTTGAAATTATTCAAAACATCTTTGTATATAAAGTCTACATCTGGAGAGTTTCTTTATTGCCTTTAGGTTTGGCCATCTCAAAATGTTTCCATAATGGCTTTGTTTGGGGGCAGAAGAAAAGGAGTACATACAGTAGAAAATTTGTACTAAAAACTGAACCTTCCTAACCATAATGGAAAACAAACTACTTCCTTAAAATTCAAAGACCGAACTGTAAAGCTGTGTTTATCACTCAAGCTCCAAAGTGAGAAGATATTTTTTGTTATGAATTGACTTAAGACCAATGAGATAGAATTCTTTAATTTCCCATTTCAGAATTAAACGTGAAATTGTGCGTACATGTACTCTAATTAAAATCAGTAACATTTGTTTTACTGAACAACTTTCCAGAGAATAACTTTATAGGCTACCATGATTAACCTTTATTTCAATGTAAAATTAAATTGTATAATTTTTCTTCTTTGCTTTTTGGCTGGAGGAAACATAACAGCATCAACTATTTTTATGCAGCACGTGTCAACTTCACAGTAACTACACTAGTTGAAAATGTAAAATCACATGTTCTTTACCAAATAGCTACTTTTAAGAATTAGTCATTGGAATGAACAATAGCAAGGAGAATTGAGGAAGTAATAGTTATGAAACACATTTTTTAAAAGGTTCAGTTTCTCCTTAGTTGTCTAGGGCTGGAGAGGATACTACTGTAAATTTGTTCCAATTTATGTAACCTGGAAGAGCCAAACTCACCTCTAATTGTGTTACAAGAGCAAAATGATAATGTTGAAGTAGTATACTTCAGAATATAATATAGATCATTATTTTTTACCCTATGCTTATTTAAGGTAGAGATTATTAAGCTTTCCTTAGCTTTTATCATCATTGGATAAGGAAAACTTTGTATTAATATGCTTTGAAGTCCTGAGTAATATATCTTATTTCTGTATTTTTATTTTAAATGTAAAAGAACAAAATCACATTAACAAACACAGAGACGTTTACAAAATAACACCGAAACAATACAAGCAATACAGAATTTCAGACAGGGTGATAGGAAATTAACACTCATAAGTGAAATAAATCAGAACCACATGTATTATTTATTTTTACTTATTTTTAGTACATAAATATTGAGTATATGCATACAGTATATACTGGTCAAATCCAATCACTTTCCCTACCCCTCCAGCTTTCTAAATGTCTAGTAATCACAGTTCTACTTTGAGTTCAACATTTTTTAGATTCCAAATAAAAGAATGTTTTTACTTTTCATTCTGTCTGGCTTCTTAACAAAATATTCTCTAGTTTCATCTGTTTTCTTAGAAATGAGATTTAATTCTTCTCATGGTTGAATAGTAATCCATTTTGTATTTGTAACACATTTTCATGGTCAATTTATCTGTTGATGTGTACCTAGAGTGATTTCCTATCTCAGCTCCTTTGAATAATGCACCATAAACATGCCGGTATAGTGTCTGTTTGGTATGTTGCTTTCATCTACTTTGGATATATACCCAGGTGTGAGATAGTTGGATATTATAATACATCTATGTTCAGGTTTTTGAGGAACCTTCATACCGAAGGTGCAGCACATGTGTTATGGCAGGTATACAGAGCCCTCTCAGGCAGGCTTTGAGGCAAGTTTCCCCAGCAAAGATTTGACAAGTTATCAGCGTGCACATAGCAGCAAAGATCACCTTAATTGTGCAAAAGCACACCAAATGCAAACGATTACCTTTCAATAAAAATCTGTTTGTATTATTGAACACTCTGTTGTGTTTTTAAGACAAAAGATGTAAATGCATGAGTTGTTTTTCTGCACTGAAACCTCAGTACTATCAAGCTCAATTGCAGTTTTGGCCCTTCGTGATAAGTAAGTGGGTTTAGAGTTGTGGTCTGAGCACTTGGTCTTTGCAAGTTTCACCATCACTGCTCTATTCTATTCTCCAAAGATGTACTAATCTACATTGCAGCCAACAATTCCTTTTAACGTGTAGGTATTTCCAATTTTTGGTCTTCAGTTTCTTTCATCTGTGTTTGTTCTTTTTATCACAGAAGTCTACTATCTCCTTGGTTATGTTTGTTCTTAAGCATCTTATTGAATCGTGACTACTCTGAATAGAATTGCCTCCATGATTTCTTTCTCAGCAAGTTCATTACTGAGATAGAGAGAATGCACTGGTTTTGTATGTTGATTTTTTGGTTACTATTTTCTGAATTCATATATCCATTCTGAGAATATCTACTTGTGTACCTTTTCTTTCTTTCTCTTTCTAATTGCTGTGGCTTAAATTTCTGATACTCTGTTAAATAAGAGTAGTAACAGTAAACATGGCTGAATTGTTTCTGATCAGACTAAATGCTTTCATCTTTTCCTGTTCGATATGATGTGGACTGTGGGTGTGTCATCTATGACATTTAAAATGCTGGGGTATCATACTTCTATACCTAATTTTTTTAGGGTTTTTAGGATACAGGCATATAGAATTATATCAAATGGATTTTTTCTGCATCTAATGTATGATCTTATAATATTTATTATTCATTATGTTGATGTGATGTATTATGTTTATTGATTTACATATGCTGAAACATTCTTGCATCAAAGTGTTAAAGAAAACAATTTGATCTGGTGTGTGATCTTTTTGATGTACTATTGGATTCAATTTGCTGGGTTTTCTTTTACTTTATTTAAGAAATATTGCAACTGTATATATCAGGGGTCTTGGTCTATAGTTTTTCTTCTTTAGTGCATTGTTTTCTCTTATATGTGTGTCTGGTTTTAATAATCTGTTATGGTTTGTGTCTCAATGTCCCCTCAAATCCTCATGCAGTCATGGGGGGCTTTTAGAGTTTATGATTGATTCATGGTCCAGTGTTGGAACTATGGATGTGAGTACTATACCCACCCTGGGCCGGGTAGCTTTGCATACAATGTAAGCGAGGAAAGGAGGCTTGCTCTCCCCCTGTTCCTCCATTTTGCTCTTGTTACTTTTGCTGTTTTCCATAGCCATGAACAGTTGCCCTCTGCCATGTGCCACTCTGCCTTGGAGCCAGCTGAGTATGTACTGAAACCTTTACAAACTGTGAACTAAATAAACTTTCCTTCCTTAATTTTGGGTATTAGGTCTTTTCTCCCAGCAATGAGAGAAATGTAAGCAAGACATAATGGTAATTCTAGCCTCATAGGATGAGTTTGGAAGAGTTCTCTATCTTTTAATTTATGGAGTGGTTTGAGAAAAACTAGTGTTAGCTCTTTCTGTAATTAAAAGTATGATAAAATTCAGTAGTGAAGCCATCTAATCCTGGACTTTTCTTTGTTGGGTGACTTTATTATAGATCAATCTAATTGCTTGCTGGCCTGCTTCCTTTGCTTTGGCCCTCCTGATTTAATTTTGATAGGTCACGTGTCCTGAAATTTGTCTGTCTTGTCTGGCTTTTCTAATTTGTTAGCATGTAGTTTTTCATAGTAATCTGCAATGATGCACTGTATTTCTGTGGTAGTAGTTGTAAACTTTCCTTTTTCATCTCTAATTGTGCACACTTTGGTTCCCTTCCCTTTTCCCTCTCCCCAGTTAGTTTAGCTAAGTTTGTTAGCTTACTTTTAGAAAATGCTTCTCTGTTGTATTCTTTCATTCACTGCTATCTCTATTTTAGTTCCCTTTTCTGCTCTGACTTTTTATTTCCTTCATTCTACCCTTTTTATTTTATTTTATTTTATTTTTCAGGTGCTGGGGATAAAACCCAAGACCTTGCACATGCTATAAGCTTCCCTATTAGTACTGCTCTTGCTGTATTCTACGAATTTGGTATGTTGGGGTTCCATGTTTATTTGATTCAAGAATTGTTTTGTAAACTTTTCTTCTGATTTCCTCAGTGACTCACTTTTCTAAAAGTCTGCTCAGCCTCCTGGCATTGGAGCAGTTTGTAAAATTTGTTTTGCAGTTGATTTCTAGTTTTTCAAATGTGATGAGATATGATTTAAATTTTTTAAAATACATTTAGACTTACTTTTGGCCCCCTATTGGGTATATCCTATAAAATTAATATGCTGATAAAAAGAAAGTATACTCTGCAGCTGCTCAAAGGCGTGTTCTGTAAATGTCTGTTATGTGCATGATTCTATGGCTGTAGTACAAATAGTTTAACCTGGGTATTTTTCTTTTCTTTTTCTTTCTTTACATTTTTTTGTGGATGATTTGTCCATTAATGAAAGTGGGATGAAGTCCCTCACTATCATTATATCTGAGCCTATATCGCCCTTTATGTAGAATAGCATTTGCTTCACAAAATTAGTGGCTTCCTAGTAGGTTCATGCAGATACAGATTATTAAATCTTCTTCTTGAACTTAATCATTTTTTTTTATTTTAAAGACAAAAGAATGGAGACATATCAACAATCATACAGACAAATACCAGCATAACACAAAAACAATAAAGGAAATACAAAATTATAGAGAAGATACTAGGGAATTAACAATGGATGCTGTATTACATAATGTTATCTTCGCATTTGTTATACAAATAAAGGCATATATGATTAATCAATCAATTTTCTCTGTGAATGTTTATATTGTTTGTCTGAAAGTATATTTTGTTATATATGAATATAGCTATTCCTGTTGCATTAGCCTTTCATTTGCTTGGAATATTATTTTCTACTCTTTCTCTTCAATTTGTGTCTTTACTAGTAAAGTCACTTTCTAGAAGGCAGCACATTGTTTTTCACCCATTCAGCCACTCTATATCCTTTAATGGGAAATTCGGTCATTTACTCTCAAAGTTATCATTGATAGGTAAGGAACTGCTAAGATCATTTATTAAAAATGTTCTTCAAATCATCTCCAATGTTCTTTGTTCTTTTCTTCTACTCTTGTTCATCTTTGTGGTTTAATGATTTGTGGTATTGCTAATGATACTTTTAAATATGTCGAGACAATTTTTTCTTGTAGATTTTAATGTTCCTTCTTGTTCTCTATCTTTGTCAGTTTAACACAGTGAAGGTCTTTTCTACTCAAGTATATTTGAGGTCCTACAAGCTGCCTGTGCATGGGTGTTCATATCTTTCCCAAGATTAAAGAAGATTATGGTGTTACTTCATCCAATAGGTTTTCCCTTAACTTTTTGCTCACCTTCAGGTAGTATATAAATGCAGATATTTTCTCCTTTAATGGTATACTGTAGATTTTGTTTTGAGAAATGGTCATGCAAGGTAACCAGAACGAGTATGAGATCATCCCACCTCAGCCTTTCAGGAGTACACAAACATACCTAGCATTTGCTTCACAAAATGATCTCAGATAGACTCATAATTCTCAGATAGACTCTCCATTCTTTCTTACTTTATTTTCATTCATATACATTCTTTCTCTTCTTCTCCTTTGTCCCCTCTCCCTGTTCTCCTTCCTTGACTGAGATACTTCAAAGATCTGAGTACAGATATTATTTTTCCACTTGATCAAATTTGTCATTGGGGCTTTCAACTGTGTTTTTATTGGACTTACCAAGCTCTTCGTTTCAGCATTTTTCTGCTGAAATGCACTGCTGTCTTTATAATTTCACATTCATCTGTGTTCATTCAGATATGCTTGCACATTTAAATAATACTCCTTTTAAATTCTTACCATATATTTTATCTATTTGATTTCTTTGGTATCAGCTGATAGATTGTTAATATTAAGTTCTTTTGAGGTAGATCTAAAATTTTCTGTGCACCTACATTGAGATTGTGCACCTCATAGGTTATGTATTTCTATCACTTTCATGGGTTTACTTTCTTGATTAGTTTTTCTCCTGAAGGTGAAACCAACCAACCCTGAGATGTTGGTTTCCGTGACACTGATTTGTTTCTTGCAGGATACCAGAATGTAGTATTCCTGTAGCTTCTTTTTTTTAAATTAAAATTATTTATTAGTACACATTTGTAGTACATAATATTTACATTCATCTTTAGAGGTAGATGCATATAGTTTAAAATACCTTTTCATTTCCATTCCCCTCCCTTCTTTCTGGACCTTTCCCATTGATACAACAATTATTTCCCTGCTTTTATTGTCTGTCTAGGATTTCTCTGATAAGAGCGGTTGTGTGAGATTTAAATTTGTGTATCTGAACTTCTGCAGCAGTAGCCAATGACTTTTGGTACAGCGTGTACCGTGAGATGGAGAGACACGCTGACTGTGGGCCGTGAAGACTGGATACACTGCAGCAGCTTAGGCAGGTGCGGTGCAGTCAGCAGGAGGTACAGGGACTTCACTGTGTGGCTGTACAGACAACGGGAGGAACAATACTTATATGGTGAAGCAATTTGGCATTCTCAGACACTGTCATTTCTAGCTGTGCTGTCAGTGTCTCTGGCCTGGTGCTCCTGTGGCCATGAGGGGTCTGAACCACTTGACCACCTGCAAGTCAGTGTTGCAGGCCCAGATGCTGTATGGGGAAAGGCAGTGATGGGAACCAAAGTGCCTCATGTGCAGTGCTCATATCCAGTTCTAACACAGTGGGAAATCATCGCGCAGGCTGTGAGGGCTGCTAAGAACTCTGCTGTTTCTCTTTGCTGTTTTCATGACAGTAATTTCCTGGGAATAGGACCATAGCTAGAGCCAAGTGATGCTTCTCTTTTGGAGCTTCTTATGGCTGTGTATACCCAGGGTAGTGGCTGGAGCCACAGTGTGACTCAAAGACCCCTCAGCATATTTCTAGGACAAAGCAACACGGGAACCCCAGTGTTCCTTGTTTTTCTTTTAGGAACAGGCTTGAGTGTGTGCCTCAGTGGGGAAGAGCAGCTGGAACAGCAACGTGCCCACCTTCTTCAGGGCACTGATTTGAGTCCACACAAGTGATCACACCAGTGGTCTCCAAAGACAGTGCCCTGATCTGGTTCTTGAGGGTGCCACCTCCACTCTCCTCCAGGTCAAAATACCAAACCCATCGCACTGAGTGCAGAGAATCAAGCAGGCTTAGGTCACAGCCCTTCTGCTAGATCAGGTTGGATTTGTGAGACAGTTACCCCACATCAGTGCAGAAGAATGTTTACGGATTCCCAGAGATTAGGATATGCAGGGATTCCTCTACTGAGACCCAAATTCAGACAGCGATCCCTTCTTAGGATGATTCCAGGCTACAGGTCCCTGGATGGTTGCTGGAAGATAACGTAAATCTTTTTCCACTCGAAGGTGACCATGCAGACTTCAGATTTTCTATGTAAGTTGACAGCCATCCTGTGAGGACTGTAAAGATAAACCATCTCATAGCTAGGCGTGTCATCGTCTGCACTAATGCAGTGAATGAGACTCTTGCCTTTAGTCGCGCATATGGGTTCTGCCCCTCTCCCAGCCATGACAGGGTGTAGCAGATGCTTGGGGGCTTTATTTCTCTTACTACATTGATATCTCAGATCTCTACCCGTTATAAGTTTACAGTTTCTCTCGTTGCTGATGTTCAGTGTACTTTAAGGTCACTAACTTGAAAATGCAGCTGTATTCCTTTATTTTACTTATTCTTTTTGGGAAGTGATGTGAGTGTTGAACGTTTCTGTTCCACCACATTGAATCTGAAAACATGTCTTAATGAAGATACTAATGTAGTCCACTAATTTTCCAGTTTTCTCCCAGGCTCAGACTGATTTTAATTATGCTTCCCCTCCTACCCTTAACTTTCACATGACCATCCTCTGAAATTAGCCCACTTTCAGTAGTATCTCCTTTCAAAGAAGATGTTCCAGAACAAGGACTTGTCTGCGGATGTATAAAAGCATGATTTCTTATCCTTTATAATTTGATGTTTCAGTTTTGTAAGGTAAGATTTAAAAAATGTGCAACTGTTAGCTATATGAAAATGCATTTGACTTGCTTCTAAGAAACTAGTTATGTCACATTTCTTTATCAATCTGTGTTGCAATATAGACTAGATAGTCAGAAGGTAACACGGGGATTGAATTAACCTGACTTTAAAAAGTGAGTTTGTAATCTTTGCAGGGTGACACTCCCTCTGGGAAGGGGTGCACAAAAGAAGACCATGTCCATCCTCAGAGAGTTTATAGCCATGTGAGACAAGTATTTCACCAGCCTTCACTAGTTAGGCAATAAATTCATGCTTGATTTCACATACTTTACACAAGCACTGGTGGCGTTCGGGTAAAGGTGAGATTTCTGTTGGCTGAGGTGATCTGAAAGCTTTCCGAAAAAGGGTGGCTGCTTAGAACGCTGATGCTTAGAGAAGAAAAGAAATTGTTTATATGAAGCTCAGCACCTATGTATCTTTTCCAGTGCTTTTGAGAAGTGTCTTCCCACTTATTCAGAGTAATCTATTCATGTTGTTTTTGGCACTTCCAACAATCTATCATATTTGGTTTTTATTCTGTTATTAGATAGTTCTCAAAGTAAGGGAGGTTGATGTTATCATATATTCCTGGACTATTTCATCTGAAATTTACCTTACATTCCCACAGCAAGAAAAATCTATAGACTATGTGGATATCTGCATAAGTGTTCCAAATACACTAAATGTGCTTTTTATGCCATACAATTTCCATGCCTGTTCTCCTCACAGCTGTGTTTTCAACTAAACCTTGTCACATATTTTCTCAAGCCCTGACATATCCTATAGTTTCACGTGCAGCTTTTTAGAAGTAATCTAAACTAACAATAAGTAAAGAATTGCATAAACAAAAGATGTACAGCTCTCATTTGAATTAAAGTCCATTTAAATGTGTTTTATTATTATAGCCAACATAACTGAAGTTAAAGAGCTGTAGAAGGGATTTTTGCATAGGCATATTCAAATCCTGGTGACTACAGCATCCAGGTTACTCAACCCCAGTCCATCACATGAAGACTAGGAGAATTGCCATGTATTGGAAAGTGGCTGAGGGCAATTATAATCCATTTTTATCTTTCCTTTTGATCACTCTCATGAGTAGTTTAATAGTAAAAATATCCAAAATTTAAGACAATTATTTTGCCTCTATAATTGAAGTTGTTACAAAGTTTGGGCATGTGGGCATTGAAGTACACTGAAAACACAATGATTATATTATAGAAGAAAAATGTTAAATATAAAGGAAGATAAATTCCAAATAATATTGCTTTTGTTTTTAAGACAGAGTCTCATAATGAGGTTGAGGCTGGTCTTGAACTTGCAGTGTAACTCAGGTTGACATTGCATTAGTGCATCTCCTGCCACAGCTTCTGATGGGTTGTGGTCACAGGCATGCAACACACCTGGCTGTATTACTGTTTGGATGGAATTATATGCATTTAAGTATCTAAGAAGCTCAGCTGGCACTTGTAGTATTCACCATGCAAGAAACATTTGCCAGAGCCCTATACACATAAGCATTATGGAAATTCCCCATGTAAGTGTCTAGAGGAGCTTTGTTCAGAGTATCTCTTGAAATGTTAACTTGCAATGTCAATCACTGAAAGACAAGCATTAAAAGCAAGTGTTAATAAGTTTTGATATTGTTTCATGAGCTCTGTGTCTCACGCTGTTAGTAGTGAATGTAACAGGCATGATCCTTATTCTCTTGGAGCTGATGCTCCAGTGGAGTAGAGAAAGAAGTTAAGTAGGAAAACACGTCAGTTTGCAGTTACAGACTGGGAATGAGGTATTAATGTGATGAAGTAGCAGCCATAGTAAATCAAACAGGAGGTGTATGGATGACACAGGACTTGAGGGCTATTTGTGCAGAGTGAGTGGAGGGTGGTTCTGCAGTGAGACCATTTCATATGAAACGTACAAGATGAAGACTTAGTCATAAGGAAAAACCAGGAAGGGTGATTCTATCACTGGAGAAAATGGAAAATGCACTGTGTCAGAGCCACTAAAGGAACACAGAAAAGGATTGAGTTTAATCAAAGGAGAATGGCTCTAACTGGGAATGATAGGTCAAAAGGAGTTTGATTGTCCAAAACAGGAACTTTAAAATATATTTGAAGTAAATGGAAATGACACGGGGAGCTTTCGTAAATCACTTCGTTAATATATAACTAACACATTATAAACCATACAGTAAGATAAAACCATGAAAACAAACTCTAAATGTTAGAATAAAATGGGTGGAGCTCAAAACCCTGTGTTTATCAAAAGCAGGCTATGGCCGTGAACAAACGCAATGGGATTGCAGTTCTACAGCTTTTAAAGGGATGATGACATTTACACTGTAACGATTCAGAATGAGGTCATGCTGAATTGGGAAAAAGTAACAATGACAAGAAGGCATGAGAGACATTGTGAACGTCTTCTTCTCCCGACCACACCATCCTAGTGGTTACGTTGCATCTTGCTTATACTTTTGAGTACAGCAACTCTTACATGTTTGTGGCAGTTTTTCATGTTTTTATTTTCGCCTGTGTGTATGAATGAATGAGCACGTGTTCACTTATACTTACTCACTTAAAATGGAGACATAGTGTAATCGCAAAAAATATTGAAAGAGTGAATAAAAGAATCTCAGTGTGCTGGGAAGAGAAGAAATCAAGGTCACTGAATAAGGCCAGTACCCAGGAGAAAAGTGTCAGGTGAGCAGGTCAGTGGGCAAAGGCTAGAAAGACCGTACAGAAAGTATATTTGACACCTTGTGCTAAGGAAGGCTTATGTGGGTAAATTAGATGTGAAAATCACTCAGTAAATATTTAACTAGATCTTAAAAAAAAAAAAAAAACTACTAGCAATTGAAGCTTCTTTGGAGGCAGTGTTCCTAGGAAAAAGTGGCCTTTTCTAACTCTTATTGCAACTAAGCAGGCCGATGTGATATACACAAGATATTGGTGTGGGAGAACCGTTAGAAAAGTTCCTCAGGAAACTTACAGGAATTTTACATGCTCCTTTCTGTCCTGCTCTGCAGTAATTAATGCATTTTTCAAATTCTTGCCTGCAGTGTGGGGGTAATAACAAATCACCATGGACCTGAGGTGCTATTCAGGCTGAAGCCACCTGCAAAGAAATAGTAGAAATAAAGATTTAGGTTTTATGTGACTTTTTGGAGCTTGCATAGTAGTTCTATATTATCTCCTCATGCTTACTTTCAGAACAAGAAAGAAAACATACATATGTGTATTTTCTTTCTGTGGCAGATACTAATTCTTAACTGGCACAGAAACTGAGATCATGTTCAGGTAAGAAACTTCTTCCATACTGCACATCAAGTAATTGATAAATGTGACTTTGAAACTACCATTGTGCCAAAACATTTTATTTACTACACATCACTGGCCCTGCTCTTTCAGCCTTATCTTCTGAGTGCCAGGTAGAAAACAGTCAGATGATCAGAGGCCTGTGTCTGCTATGACTGGAGCAGAGGATATAGGTGGCCTGGGCCATTATCCTATTAGAAATATCTACACAATGCCAGTATATTACCATAACTTCCCCGATGGCACCTGTTCTATAAAATGACAATGAAATTCTTAACAAATGAGAAAACAGTTCGCACAGCACAACCTTCCTGTTATATTAGAGTAGCTTTCACCTGTGAAATCATACTAACACTGAAAATAATTTCAAACACCAAGTCTTAGCATTTACCTGTGTCAGTTAAGCAATTGAGTAAAACATCGGTTAATTAATATCTAGGGAAATGGAAACCATTCCTCAAGGACGTTCACTTTCTCCTGCCACAACATCAATGAAACCTCAGAGCTGTAAAGAATTTATGAACATTTCTGAGGGGTGATATATTGAGAAACAGAAAACGGTACAGTGGATATATCTTGTAGCTCATTGGGAACCACCGACTTTCTTATATCTTGTGACACCTTAAAGGGGAATGCTAGGCTGCCCACACTGCATAGGTACCATGTCCACAGTAAGTGATTCAGATGTGTTAGTTACAGCCAGAATTTGCTTTTATCCGTTTCTCTCATTTTCCTGCAGAATTCATCATGTTTTCTGACAAATCTCTTTTCTCATTCGTCTATGCCACTATGCCTAAATTCTTACCACTTTGTGTTTCTTTAGTGGTAACATCTTCATGAACTAAAGCGTAGATTGTCATTATTATGTGTTTAATAAGTATTCAGAAGACATCATCACTACCTGGATCATATGCTTCTGGAGACACTGTTTATCTTCTCAGCCAGAACCTCTCCTCTCTTAATCCTATTTGGAGATACCATTATGTTTACCAAATAAGTCTTCCTAATAATTTTAGACAGTTAAAGAAATGGGAAGTCCTGTCTTCTTCACCAAAAGTGACTTCCATAGTATTTGTCTATTTACCACTAAACTCGGGCTGGTATACTGTTCTGCTTTTCTGAAAATATAGTAACTTATTACCACAAACAAGATGACTTACAGTAACTTAAATACCTCCTCTCACAGTTATGGAGATCAGACTTGCAAAATCCAGATGGGACACACTTCCTCCTGTTTGTGGAGAGAATTTTTTCAAAGCTTCTTTTGATGGCTACCAGAAATCCTTACCGTTACTAGAACTCTCTCTGCTTCTGTCTTCTGGTTGTGGCTTCCTTTTCTGTGTACATGTTCTCATTTATCATGAGGATATCTGTTGTTAGCATTAGGCAGGTAGCCTAGAATGGTCATGTCTCAAGATTATAACTTAAATATACCCATGAAGCCCCTTTCCTCGAGTATATTAGCATCCTCAGCTTGTAGAGATTTAGATAGGAGCTTCTTTTCGGGGGCAACCATGCAATCGACTATATGTAGCGTGATCAAGAGGGAATATGTGATCGAGAGAAATACAGTCCAATTCTTGTCTTTGATAGTCTGTTACCTGTCACTATCCTACCTGGACTTAGAGGAGATGCAACAGTTTTCACTTTTATAAGCAAAATTCCAAGCCATGATGCATGCTGATTCCTCCAAGACATTTTCTTATACAGAATTACATACAATGATTATTTGTAAAAGATTTTCTTAAATCTCTCTAGAAAAAGATAGAATACTGAGATACAATGTTTTTGTTCCTTTAGATTTCTCTTCCAGATATTTTGTCTGATAACCAGAATGCATAGTAGATGATCAGATTCCAAGACTCATGTGGATATGTAGGCAATATTATTTATCTCCTCCAGGAAAGGTGCCCACTATCAGTCTGAGAACTAGGGCAGAAAATACATAAGAATGAAGATTTGAGGGAAGTCCTGATCACAGCTTCATTGCACACTGATTTTTGGTTATGTCATTAGTGAAAATAAAAAGAATTTTATTTACTAGTTCTTTTTTGTTTAGAAAGTATTGTGACTTTCATAAATGCTCTTTTTTTCTTACAAAAGAAAACTTACGTGATAAAAACAGTGTATCCATGTTTACAGCAGTGAAATTTGTCATAGCTAAATCGTGGAAGCAACCCCAATGCCCACTGAGGAGTGGATAAAAAAGTTGTGGTATTTTTATATAATGAAATATTATTCAGCTATAAAGAAAGATAAACTTGAGGCTTGTATAGCTAAATTGATGCAACTAGAGGCCATACTCATAAGTGAAATAAATCAGACCCACATGTGTAAAACACTGCATTGTCTCACTAGGGTAGGAACCTGAATGAGTGAATAAAAATTAAGAGGTAAAATAGACGGAATGGAAAGGAAACTGCTCCAAAGTAAAGAACTGGGATGAGGGAAAGAGAAAAGAAAGAAGGGGAAAAAATATATATATGTATACACAGGAGAGCTAACATAGTTGTACTACCGACTTCTATTGCTTTACTGAGTTGAACAGTTAATGTTTAATTGTTTGATCAATCTTACATATCTATATTTGTTTACCTGAGTAACCAATTTGAAGATATCAATATGTAGAAATCTTCATAAGATATCAGTACAACAACCATTGTTAATTTCCTATCACCTTGTCTGAAATTCGTATTGCTCATTGTTTTTGTGTTATTTTGTAAATGTATGTTATTATGTTTTCATTCTTTTATTTTTAAAATAAAAATAAATATGATTTCAGTTCCATTGATAATGATGTTTTTAAAACATCAAAAATGGTTACATGAATTTTCTATCAAAGTAGGTGTTGGCTGGACACAGAGCCATAAAAATCTTAATTATGGAAATTGGATTGCATGGCACTTGAAAATGGTTATTTATACAAATTGCTAGAAGAAATGCTTTTCTATGTGGTTTGGCTTGTACAGTTCCACCTTCAGTTTGCATTCGTCCATGATCTAGCGGAGGAATAATTTTCCTTCTGGAGAAAGAAACCAATATGAGAGATGACATTTTCCAAGTCCTGTGATAGTCCAGCCAAAGCCTGTCATACAGATAGATTAATGGTCCCTCATTTTCTGTGCATTGAAATATCTGTCAAAAGAATGAATGCATACTCTCTCTCCCTTCATGTTATGCCTTCATTATAGTCTTGTCAAAGGAAATGATTATCTATTATTATCATTTGGAAATATGTTCCATGGCTAGTATAAGCTCTGCTATTAGAATGATAAAGAAAAAATAACAATAATGTTTTGTATACAATTCTCTGAAAATTGTTCATATGACACTATACAAAAGAGCTCACAATAACACAAAATAGCATCATTACCTCTGTACATGTAGCAGTGTACTGGGTGATGGCAGAGAAAAAAGTCAGCCTGCTGTTACTAGTACATTGTGCTTTTATTTCTTCTTTAGGTTTCTACCTTATTTTTCTTTAAATTCTTTAGGTTTGGAATCAAAGAACACACACATCTATCACATGAGTGGCTCAGGGAGGGTTCATATCAGTGATAGTCTGCAGCACGATGGTCTGGAAAGCAGTGTAAACAGCCTTGCTCTCTCCAGAGCAGTGTGCAAGAAGAGTTTGTGGAGGAGCTTGCGTGCTTCACTGCCTTTGTTACCTTTGGAATCTGATAGAACTTGCAACAGATACTGGATGTTCCGACATTTGCTAATTTGGGATTTAGAATATAATATGTGCATTTAAGTAAAGGAGAATAAGATATGGGTTTCACTAGAGATTTCTTTTGCTTTCACATTCTAAGTATAAGTATTTTTGGCTTTCAGTAGCAATCCTAGCTAGAGATACTAGAAAATGAATTCTTGTGTTCCCTAATGAAAATGAGACACATACAGTATCTCAAAGCTTAGGCTGGACTATGTGGAGGTTGGCATGTTATAGAAGGTTTCTTTCTCTAGGTGGAAAATACTCATCCAGTGGAATGTAAAAGAAAAGCATGGAGAGTATTGGTCTCATGTTTTGTAAATATGTGAATATGTATATGTATATTCTTATGTGGCTTTTAAAAGTTATTAATGTTCTTTAAATGTTGCTAAGCTGGTTTTAACCCCAGTAAGAACCCTAATGTATTTATCTCATTGTCTACAAAATATCAACCTATCCAGTTAAATAGTATGTATTTATTATAGTTGTAATTTGAATTTTCAACTGGGTTAATCAAACGCAGACATCAAGAAGCATGGGAAGGATCACAAGATGGAGGTTGGCCTGCATGTCTTTGTGAGACTCTCCCTTTTCTGTTTCAAGGATCACAAATGCATGATGTGTGTTCTAATTAAAGAAGGAGAAACATGGTGTTGCAGCAGGTATTCTAGAAAATCACAGAGCTTTATGTAAGTTCTGTTTTTATCATTTGTATTCTGTTTGGTAAATTATCTATTCCATCTGAATCTGAATTTTCTAAATTTTAAAAATAACAAAAATAACAGCAGTGGCCTGGGGATATAGCACAGCGGCACAGTGCCTGCCTGGCAAGAACAAGGTTGTGAGTTCAATTCCTGGTACCAAATACATAAATAAATAAAAGTAACAGCATTATACATATCATATTTGTCATGGGACTTGATTTTAGTATTTGGAAAGCACTAGGGATGCAGTTTTGGTGTCTAATACACAGCTCTAGGCTGAGGAAGTTTTGACATTTCCGGGGGAAAGATAACGAATGAATACTAGGCAGTAGTGAGGTTAGTTGAATATTTGTACCCTTTAAAATAACAATTTTATATTTTACATATGAGAAAAATAAAAGATTGTCTAAACTATTTTCTCCTGGCAAGCAGAAAAAGTGGATCTTGACATACTGAAAAGACTCTGCTAAAGTTAACAAACAGGAAATTTCTCCTCGCAGAAAAATATTAAAAACAGCAATTTACAGTAGCTTGAATTGAAAATAAAAACCAATATTACTGTGATACATTTAATGTCCATGAAGGAGTTTCATTATTTGGCCAATGGAACAAAATACTAAAGATAAATATGACATTACAATGTTAACTCTAGGTACTAAAGTGTTAAGTACAGGTAGTGGACTGACAATTGATGGTCAACTTATAACCCCCACCTCGTTGGCACTGAGAATGGCTTTGGTTCGATTTGGGGGACCGCTGGTGCTCACTTGGAGCATTGCTTCCTGGCTCCAGAAGGGAAGATGGCATGCTGCCGGTCTCCTGGAGAAGCTTGCTGCATTGCCTTCCCTAATGGGAACTCAGCCATCTTGAGCATTGGAGGAGCTGAGGATAGCTATGGTACCCTTCAGGGGAGCGCTGGTTCTTCTGAGTATCACTTCCTGGTTCCAGTGCAGATCCCTCAGCCTGCTTGCACAGATCCTTCATCCCACTGGCACAGGCTTTCTAGATTCCACCACTGACCTTTGGGCCTTCCCAGCGCAGATCTGTGAAACAGGTCTGCGTGAGATATTGTCAAGGGTTCTAGGCTTCTAGTGTACTTGAGGGAGGCATAGTTATGAGACTGTAGGCCTTCACCTTGACTCATGTAGGACATTTCCATGGGATCCAGGCCCTCAGCTGGATTCCTTGGTCTTAGTGTTTGAAGAGATTTCCTGCACTCACTTATATATCATTTTTAGGTGACTATTATAAATAATCTTATAAAATATGTGTCCTTTTGTGTATCATTTCTCCCTTGCAAAATATCCCCAAATGATAACAGTATAGTGCTTCTTTTGTTTAGTGTATGTTTTCAATACAGAATACTGATGTGCATTTAGTCAGATTAATACATGTATGAGATAAATTCTGATAATTTTCAATCCCTCAGTCTCCTTGACTTGGTGCCCTCCCTTTGATCTCCTTCCTCATCTTTAAGAAGACTTTTTTATTAGTTGATACTTTTGGAGGAGACATTAATTTCTATTTATCATTTACTTCTCATTTACTCAACATATGTGAGCTCCTAATCAGTGGGTATATGTATGGTTTTGCTTGTATTTAAACCATGTAACAAATGTTTGATTTGTCCCAGTGTTTAATACGTTTCACACCTTGTTTCCATTTTGCATAAAACCCTTCAGACTATAGACCAATAAATCTCTTTGTTAAGAGAAGAAAGAGATAAAGCTTAATTTCAGTTCCATGCATAGATAGTTATGCCTGTCAAAAATGTTAAAACAAAAAGCATTTTAGGAAGGTGAAATTACTGACAGCAGATAGAATCCCCTGCGCATGCTTTCTTCATTCTCACACTGTGCGGTGAGGGAAAAGAGACACTCAGGAGAGTGTCTCATGACTTCAGGGAATGGAAGTGAGATCACAGTAAAGAGATATTGGTTACAGACAATTTTGTTAAACAAGCAGTTAATTAGCTTTAGATGTCAGCATTCTGGATGTGGAGTTTGAAAGTATTTTGTTTCTTTTTTTTTACTCTGAGCTTGATCTTCATGGAAAAACAAATAAGGATAGTGTCACCAACATTTTCCTTTACAAACTGCTTCCATTTGATTGTGTCAAGACACGTTCGGGTATGTAGCTTCAACACATGGGGAGCTCATTTCTTCATTATAATTCATAATTTCCATTTAAATGTTGGTCACAAACTAGCAATCAGATATGAACGTTCATCATTCAGTTAACATGAAAAGTTCCATATTTGGCACTTGGAATCCAAACCAGCTTAAAATGTCACTATGTTTTCCTTACTTTATGACTAAAATTATCAATTGGATAAAAATCATATGACTATGTTACATTATATTTATACAGAGAGAAAGTATGGACTTACATGTGCATATTTTATTAGCCAGTCTATTAGATCAGTGATTTAAATATTTTATTTTAGTTACTGAATGTGAGTATCAGTAAGGTTGAGGAATGTGCCCAACCTTATTATTAAGGAAGGAACATCAAAAGTTCTAATTTTTTTTAGCACTTTCTCAGTTATCTTACACTTCTGAAGGAGTTTGCCACTTATTTGATGTTTATTGTCTTAAGCATGTATGACCAATGATCAACAACTATGTGAATGTTTCTGGTAGAAATAACTTATTACGGTAAAAGGTACACTGCCATTAATTTCCCTCACGATACCCAACCACCCCCAACCCCTGCTTCAAACAGGCTTACACCATCATTCTCGCCACTTCCCGAAGCAGTTTTGGAAGTTCTCCTTCATGAGTATCTGTAGTTGCTCTGTCGTGGCTGCTTCAGCATCTTGAATCACTTCTGAATCATTCTGAATCACTTCACACATTGCCTTGGGCATTTTGGCGTGGGGGAAGAGGCAGAAGTCACAGGGTACCAGATCTGCTGAATAAGGTGGAGGAGTGCACAGCATGATATTTTGATTTGACAGAAATTGTCACAAAAATTTTTGAGTTGGTTCAATCTACTGAAGTGGCCAAAAGAAAACGCTTGCACCTTGTGCTTTAACAGCCCTTTGAGAAACTTGGCTACTGGTTATCGTTCTTGGTTATCATCCTTTGCCCTGTTCACTTTGTGTCCTTCTGTGTGAGATTTAGGTGGCTCAGGTAGGGTAGAAATTCAAGTAACAATCACAGTCTGTGTAGGGATGAATATAAACATGGAGCAGTAGCAGTCATATTTAAAACCCATTAAAAACTATCCACATTGGATTTATAGACACGAAATACTGACTTCCTCAATAACTTATACAGTGTATTTTAAGCCTTTGCTTGTAGTCTCACATCATGAGATCCCACAAATAAATAGAAATTGAGCTGCTCACTATTTGATCAAATTTAGACTTTCTTTTTAATCTGATACTTATCCACAATGATATTTATTTTGCCTTTGGGTTCCATTTTCGCTGTATCCTTTGTCCTCAACAA
>PVLD010018206.1:0-39666 GCA_004027595.1 Dinomys branickii | reverse complement strand
GCTGTATATGGGTCCATACATCTACAATTCGAAGATATCAATGGATAAAGCAACAACTACTGTTGAGACCATATCACCTTGTCTATAGATTAGTTGTGATTGTACTATTTTCTATGATAGTGGGTGTCTGTTTGTCAATATGTTTTTGTACTTTTATGTTTCTAAAAAAAAAAAAGAGTCAATGACAGGAAAGCAAACAAGCCAATTAAAAGTGGAGCAGTGGTCGTAACAGACATCGCATTAGACAAGGCACACATATGGCAGGTAAGCCAATGAAACAGTGCTCACAATATGTATTAGTAGTACATGACACTATAAAATGAATGCTATGAATACTAACATGACAATGAACTAGAAAATGGAATGTCCAGAATGGCAACAACAATGGTAAGCACATGGAAGAAGCTTACACTCATCTATCATTAGTGGGAAGGTAAATTGTCAGTCCACACTGGAGGACACTCGGCAGTTTCTTATAAGACTGAACATCTTTTTTTAAAAATATGATTATAGGAACTGTGCTCCTTGGTATTTGCTCAGAGGAGCAGGAAGCGTATCCATCCAAAAACCTACCTATGCTTATAGAGTCTTGATCCATAACTGTCAAAACTTGGAATCATCAAGATGCCTTCAGTAGGCAAATAAACTGTGGCACATACAGTCAGTGGAATATAATTTAGTGCTAAAAGAAATTTAACTATCAAACCATATAAAAGCATGGCAGAAACTGAACGCATATTACTAAGTGAAAGAAGCCAACCTGAAAAGGTGAGATACTGGAAGATTTTCCAGGAAAGATAAAATTAGGGAGACAGGAAAAAAAACAGTGGTTATTAGGGGATATGAGAAAAGAAAGATGAATATGTAGAAAGCATGGGTAATTTTCAGTGCAAGGCAATATAATGCTATGATGGACATGTTATTAGACAGTTGTGCAAACCAACAAACATTCATGAATAAGGGCAACTGCTCATGTAAACTGTGGACTTGGGGTAGTGGGATGTGTCTGTGTTCATCGGCTATGGTGAGTGTGTGTCTCTGGTAAAATATGGATGGGAAATCTCTATTCCTGCATCTTCATTTTCATGTAAAGCTGCAACTATAATAAAATTTAATAAATAGAAGTATATAAATAATTTAAAGATAAGTTTTAAAAGTCTACAGCAGGTTAAAAATGGTTAATATACTTATGAAATGTAGCAAACATGTACCAATATAGATAAATCCTTTCACTTCTGTTTTACACTATTATTTTTATACATATAGATTCGTATACACATAATAAAAATATACATTGAACTGTTGCTATAAATCATATACTCCAAAGTAATTAAAAGACAAAAGTATTTTTTAACTCAGATTTTTAGTGTTTCTCGTGTTCTTACTTCTGGTGTTCTATAAATGTTACAAAAATTATTTAACATTATTTCCTTTCAGTGGGAATAATTTCCTTCACGTTTTTCAAAGGCAGGTGTATTAGCAAATGATTGCCTGGAACTTTCTTTACTTCACCGTCACTTCTGGAGAATTATTTCATTGGACATAAGTGCTTGCTGAGTTGCTTTTATCTTTCAGCACTCTGAGCAAGTCATTAAATGCCTCCTGGACTCTGTTACTTCTGGAGAAAAGTCAGCTGCTAATCCTTTATTGCCTTGTAGGTCACAATCCTTTTTGCCTTTTCCATGTTGACTATTTTCTCTTTGTATCTTTTGGCAGTTTGAGTGCAATGTATTGAGACGTAATTTTCTTTCTGTTAATATTATTTGGGGTTCATTGGCTTCCTAGATTTGTAGTATTAATAGTTTTTGTAAAATAATCACTATTATTACTGTCACATGGTTTTCACCGAAGACCCTGATCTATGGATTTCTTTCTCTGCCAACCCCCCCTGTTGGACCCACGTAGGGAACTTGATCATGTGAATTATTTGTTTCTCAGCTATAGGATGTCGAAGTAGATCTTTTAAAGAACTTGCATTTCCCTATCAATGATCTGTATTTCTTGTCACTCTTGACATAGTTTGCTATAAGTATTTTGAAATAACAACATAAATTCTTTTAACAAAATATAGTAATATCTTTGAATGGTTTTTCTACAGATTCCAGTGTCTGAACATACTCAATATCTATCAATTGATTTTTTTCTGAAAACATTGTATTTTCATTGTCTTTCCATGTCTCAAGTCTCTTGTTTAAAGCTGAGCATTTTAGGTAATGTACAATATCAACTATTAATTTTATCTTATTTCTTGAGCAGTTTCATGGGTTTGCTTGTTCACTGTAACCTACATATATATATTCACACTGGCAAGTTTTCCTTCTCATATGTTCAGGCACTAGTGTATCTAGTCACATCTTTATATTCTTTTTATTCATAGAAGTTAAATAGAAGTCAAAGGATCTGATGCAGAATATTTGTAAGAATATGCTATTAGGATTTACAATCTTATTTTTATTTTAAGATACAGGAATTTGTCCAACTGTCTGCAGAGCTCAGCCCACTGCTGGACAGAGGTTTTGTCCACTCCCAGGTATGTAAGTCTTCGATCAATCAGCTGTGCTCTGGAGGGCTCACTCACAGCGCCCTTCTTCCTCGACCATCTCTATCCATATTCTCAGGTGTCCCCAGTGTGTGTTCATTTGCCGAGTCAGCCAGGGCTGTCTGGAGAGCTCACCGCCACCTTGTCTTTTCCTCTCATGGCCAGGTTAAATTTAAGGCTCAGGGACATCAACATGAGGACCACAGCTTCCTGGACATGTCCCTATTTTCTTACCTAAGTTCATAAATTGTGCCTTGGAAAGCTGTGGCTTTCTATTTCCAACCTAAGTGTGATTTACACATCCAGAAAGGAATCTCAGGGTGGAGAAATTTCCATCTGTCAGGGGCGGCGTGGGCTGGCAGGGGCCGGGCAAGAAGGGGTCCGACTCCCATTGTTCCTACCCCCAAAGCGTCATTTTAAAAAAAATAAACGCTTTTTTATTTGAGTCTTCACGGCAGTCCCATCAGAAAAGTTGGTGGGAACATAAACAAGAATTTAATATGCGCTTGGCGAGATTGAAGTAAAAATGTGAATTTGTGTAAGACCTTAATAAAAAACATACATACGCGATGTCTACTGATATCACTAAAAATAATGAGACAAGTTAGTGCTACTAGGCAAGTGTAACAGAACACATTGGTTAATAAGAAAGAAAGGAAAGATAAAAGATATCATTAGGATAGAAAATAAACATTAAAATATTTACACATCCTAGATGCCCAGGCTAGGAAGGTAAGTGGGTTCAATTTAAAGAACAAGCATTGCATAAATACTGCTAACAAGAAACATACTTTAAATACATTAGGAATTAAATTTGGAGGAGAAAAGATACAAAACAATATCAAATGTAAGCATGAACTGTAACAAATATAACAAATGTGCCAATCATTCTATCACCCACAAAAAGTGAACATTAGGAGAATTCCTTGAAAAAAGAGATGCCCCAGACTAATGTTATTTCATAGTGGTTAAGGTATAAATTCTCTTGAAAGTTAGAAAAAATTTAGATCTATTTTGTTTATAGTGGTATGTCTGAATATATAAAGAAAGTTTTATAGAAAAAGGAACATAATACATATTAAAATGATATAAGAGAAGAATAAGAAGGTATAATACATCAAACCTTTCTGAAATATGAAGAATTAAATTGTGAACTGTTCCAACTCTAGACTTAATACTATAGCTGGAAAAAGACTGAAAGTCACTGATATAATTGCCTATTTTAAAATTTCAAACAAATTAGTATGCTGAACCTACAGAAAACAGAAAGGGAAATAAAATAGTTCAGTAAAATAACAAAATAATGTGTAATATAAAAATCATTGTGGTTTTAATTTGATTCTTTGAAAATTTTAATAAAATTGATATTCCTTAGAAAGACTGATAAAAGATGATGCATAAATAATATGTATACTTTAACAATGGTTTTCAAAAAGAGAAATGCAAATTTTGAAGACATGAAAAATAGATGCCAAATAACTTAAAACTTTAGAACAAAATGTTAAATTCATGCAGAACATTTTCTCATACAACTACACAAGAAGTAAAAGTGGGTTCTGCACAAATCTGTGTCTATGTAAAACACTCAGCACTGAAATTAAAAACTTCCCAAAAGGAATTTTCCAGAACCAAATGGCTTCATAGTGAGTTCTTTCCCAAATGCGTAAGAAAAGGAAGAACTAAAAGGAGTCTCTCTCATACTCTGCCAGAGAAACTCAAGGAGCAGAAGAAAGAGAACAAGGAAGAGGGAAAGCAGGAGGAGGGAAAAGGAAAGGGAGGCTTCTGACTTCTTTCATGAGACAAAATAACTCTGAACATCACATGACAGGATAGGAAAACTGGAAGCTATCAGCCAATTGCCTTAGTGAAAAAAAGATTTTAAAATTGTTAAGATGCTAGGAAATCGCATTTGACAAATAGCATAGCAATCATAGTCATGTGAGTTTATTCCTGGAACCATTTATTTTTAGTTTTAATATAACACTTGGAAATCAATAGATGCAGTTTCTCTCATTAAATAAATAATGGAGTAAAATAATAAGATCCTATCAGTAGATACAGAAAAAATATACAGTGAAAGTCAACAGCTGTCACTCACAAGCACATTATCAAACTGTGAGGAAAAGGGAAGCCCCTTATTTTACAAGGGTTTTTGAACGAGAAACCCTCTGTGGTGTACATCATATGTAGCGTACATACAACATTCAAAATGCCCTTTAAAGGTCTGGGTTGAAATACAGATGCCCAGTCTCATCATCTCTATCCAGCCCTGTACTCAAAGACACAGCTAAAAAAAGAAAGCACAGAAAAGGAATGAAAGGTCTTCAGGTTAGAGTAAGAAACAAAATACGATTTTTAGAAAACCTCTAACAATATATAACCTAAGTATACTGAAAGATTACGTTTAGCATAAACCTAATGTAATGATGCATAAGTATTATTTGTATTTCTATGTAATAGCAGCAAGCAATAAAAAATATTAAACTGGTAGTGTTTGCAAGACTTCATAAAGCAGCAGATACTTACTAATGCATCTGAAAACAAATCCACTGAATAGAAAACTACAAAATACAATAGAAATGAATCAAAGAAAGCCCACAAAAATGGACCAATGAAATTCTTGGGCTGGAATACCTAATCTATAAAGAACTTTGCCTAATATATCTCTACATATTGGTCTAATCATTAGATGTGATTCCAATGAGTAACCCAGAAGCCAGTGTGTCTGTTGTTTTGTATGTTTATGTTTATTTACTTACTGACATTGTCATCCTAATTCTAAATTTTACATGGTAAATCCACGTAAAAAATTACCAAGATAATCTTGAATCACAACAACATGGAGGATTCATGGTACTAAGTAATAAGGCACATTATAAAGGCAAAATCATTATGACTGTGTACAGCATTGGCACGGATAAATGGAACAGAACAGGACGGCAATGAACAAATCCCAAATGTTCTGTCGTTTGATTTATGACAACCATTGTACTGCAGGGCAATGCAGAAAAGATCTCTCTCCAATAAACAGTACTAGACCAATTGGATATTCATTACAAAGCTTTTGACACATAAAATTATATATAAAATATTCCCATCCATAAATTTTATGGAATAAGACTTGACATTGATCTTCAAACAATATAAAAATAACTAATCTAGAAGGAAATATCTATAAACTACACCATTCTGATTCTCTTTACTGCAAAAGAGAAGATTCTATTATGTGAGTAAAAATTCACTACACAGGGTGGGAAAAATATTAGGAATTCTCACATTTAACCCAAGATAGAACTTGTAAAGAATCACTACAAACTGTTATAAATAATAGATCACATAGCAGAAGTATAACAATTACAAAATTACAGACAGCAAAAATGCAGACCTCTTTTATTTTTAGAATGAGACAAATTAGAAGGCATCCAAGTGACTTAAATTAAAACACTGATCATATCAAAAGAGGATGGGGTCCACCACTAGAGGAGATCTAGTGCCACGACTGGTTTTGCAAACGTGTGCAGTTTCTGAAACTATACTCATTTGCTGGGCCATCATTCCACATCCAGAAGATGCCCCAAAGCAAGCCATGTATTTGTTCATCCAAGTGTGTTATGTATACACTCCACTCTCGTCCCTTTTCTATTACTATAAATAACACAGATTGGGTAATTATCATGAATACAGGCATTTTTTGGGATTGCCTTCGAAGGTTGATGTGTGCAAGGTTAAGCTGCTGTGTCTGATGAGGCCCTTCTTGCTGCAGGGACCTCCCTTCATCATTCCGGGGCAGGGCAGGGGGCCACGTGGCCAGACAGAGTCCCAGCTCACGCCTTCCTTTCTCACCCTTGGGGCCACGCTCCCCAACTGTATGGCATCATCTGACCCTAATCGCTTGCCACCTGGCCTGTCCCAACGCCACTGTGAATCAAGTCTCTACTCTCCTGATATCTCCGAATGTGGAATAATTTTCACCGTGAGTTTTGAGCGGAGGACTTTCAAACCACAGTGTGGCTGTAATGAACTAATGCAGAGTAGTCAAAAACTAGAACAACATAAAAGTTCGATTTGGTAATTCTAAAATGTGAGTGCCTTCACCTGTACATTTGTGTGCAGATGTTCATCATATAAGTATACTTTTTCGGTTAGAAGAAGTTAAAAATAAGGTTTATTTGTACAGGTAAATTTTAGAGCCCTCACACATGGAATATATCCCTCAGTATGAAGGAACCAACTTTGTTGCAATAGAACTATTGCAATAGCCTCAGACAAAAACTACAGAGGAAGAAACCCAAAATTCAAGAATACACATGATGTGATTCCGTACATACAGAATCCAACCTGAAAACCACTCACCAGTGGAACTCAGTCGGCAGAGTTGTTATTTTTGCGGTGATTTGAAGCCAAAAATCTGCTCTGGGCAGCTTGTGACACTTTATTTCCTCATCCAGATCACAGTAGCACAATTGTGTTCACCCATCATAATCTATCAGGACAAAGCATGTCGTAGTCAATGTAAAATTTACTTTGGAAAAGCTCCATGAGTTGACAAAGGAAGGGTGAGGGCAAATGAGAGGCACTGCAGTAGTGCAGTGGAACTGAGGGCAATTTGGACTGGGTTTTGTGGGACGGGAGGTTGTGTGTGTGTGTGTGTGTGTGTGTGTGTGTGTGTGTGTAAGGGCTCCAGATCTTGCACCCATGCTGGTGGATGAGAGGAGAAGGATGGAGCAGTTCTCTAGGGTGACTGCCTGAGCAACATGACGTGAGTCCTTTCACATGGACACAGTGCTGGATGCCGGATGAGCAGGAGTTGAGGGGACAGGTCAGGTGTCAGGCAGTTGGGTTCCCAATGTGTTCTTCGGGATATCTTTGCTAACATCCACGTGCAGTTGTTGTATACACAGCTGACCGCTGAAATGAGATGTGGGCTGGCTATGGGACATAGCTGGTACTAAGGATGCTAAGGAGAGCAGACGTTTCCTGTTTTCAGCGTTGGAGGTGAAAGCCAGATTTGGCATTTGTCTCATCGTGGGGGGGAACTGAGGTGGGCATGCAGGGCTGGCTCTGGGGAGGATACTGCAGGGACAACAGAACTTTACTTCTTCTAAGGTAGGAGATATTTCAGCATGTTGTTGCTCCAGGCTTTCTCAGCAGGAGGCATTAGGCACAGTAACTGATTCTTAGTCTGTAGCACCTGTGTGTGTGTACACCTGTGTCTCCAAGCACACGCACGTCCTCTGAGGTCGTGCTCACTAATCATTCCATCCAACACACAAGGGCTGTTCCACTTCCTCTGCTTGTTTTTAGTTGCAAGTTTTTTCTCCAGTGGAAACAAACTCTGTTCTTCCTACCTAAATGTTTATTTTAGTATAGTTTCCTCAGTGACTTACCCACATTGCTGTGAGAAACCCAGCACTGACTAAATCACATCATTAGGCCACACCATTTTTGTCTTTAGCTGCAGGGTCTGCAAGCCATTGCTTCCACAGCTGCCCAGGGCTTGCAGTGGAACAGCGCTGCCCTTAGGACACTTAGATTCCTTTGTCTGAGCTTGTATTTCATTTTGGGCTCACCTCGTGGGCTGGTTGCTGATAGTTCTATGTATGATTTTTCCTCTGGAGTGGGAATGTGTAGCTTTCCTGGGGCTGTGAGTCAGAGCTGAAAGGCCAGGCGACACCCAGAGAAGCAGCATCCACCCTGGCCCTGCTACTCCTTCCGCACAGGCTTCTTTGCATCACTTTTTCTTCCCACTCTGTAGGTGATCCAGGCCCATCCCTGCTCTTTGTAGTTTATCTTCTTATTTTCTTTTGCACAAATGAGATGATAGATATATGTTTTATGTCTCATTTTATATAAAGAATAGCAGACAATATATATCCTATTGAGTTTTGCTTGCTTTGCTTAATGGTATGCCTTGGTAAAATCCTTTCATTTCCACTTATACACATATATTTAAACCACTGAACAGTGATGCCTTGTGCTGAAGCACCACAGTTTAATTGTTCTTAGATTATTAATTTTTCAAATATACTCCCACAGATGGGATTTGAATTTATTTCTAGCATTTTGTAATTACAAACAGTGCCTCTAAGAAAACTCAGTAGCATTTGCATTCTGTGTTACAGGTACTGTATTTTCTGGATAGATAGAACTTTCACATCTTGCTTGACTGAATGCTTATGTTTATTGATCAGCAACTACTCACTCTGACCCCTGAGCCTTGGCATCAGCATACCCCTCTTGTTTTTTCATCAGACTATTTTAGACCCATCATGTAAGTGCATGCTTTTATGGGGCAAGGACTTAATTACACTTTTATCTTCCATTTTAATTGATAAAATATATAAGCTAATACATTTTCCTCTGATCACTCAGTGAATATCATAGCTTTTGATAAGTAATGCATCGTGGACACCTTGCATCAGTAAACTACAAGTTTAGTTTCTTATTCCTCCTTCACCCAGAATTTGTTTCATAGCGTTTTCAGATTCGTGCCCCCTGTGAGTTTGGGTAGCCAACCTCAGCACTGCTTTAGGTTATTTCAAATGCCTCTGATACAGTCTCCTAGATCCCACTGTAGTTCTTTCTGCATCTCCTTCATTCTTTTAAAACACAAATTCAATCATGTCCTGCCTTTGAGAAAACCCTTTAGGGCCTCTCGTGAGGCTCCCAAGAAAGATACCTTAGTGTGGATAGCCCAGTGCATGATGCCCTCAATCTGTCCCTGTCTTAGTTACTTTTATCTTTGCCAAGACAAAATACCCAACATCCCAAGTTAAAGGGGGAAGACTTAGTTAGTTCACAGTTTGTAGTGGTTTCAGTCCATAGTCAGCTGGCTCCAAGGCAGGGTGGCTTATGGCAGAGGAGCATCACAGGAGACATCAACTGCAGCAGTAAGCAACAAGCCACCACGACTCTTTCTGTCCCTTATTCCTCACCCAGGCTACCTGCCCAACCGCACTCATAACCTTAATCCTAGCATCATGTCTTTGATCCCAGCGTCACACATCCTAGATCCAGCCACCTTGGAAACACCCCACCTATGACTGGGTGAAGCTTGAGGGACATCAAGACACAGCCATGACAGGGCCTGTCTCCTGCCAAGTACCTGCGTCTTCCTCTCAACTTCTTGTCATTCTAGCCATGGGGATCCAGGGGTGCTAGCTAGCCTTTCAGTGTGCCCAAAAATTATTCTTTATTTGTCCAATTGTTTTTGTCCTTTGTTATAAATGGGAAGACCCCATCTTTGGTCTATATCCATGGCAGCCTCAGAATGCACAGCTATTCCCATCAGAGCACTTGTAACACCCCTAGGAAGCCCCTGTGCACTGCCCACTCCCCACTTACACTACCAGCTATGTCCTTACAGGGAAAGGTAGCACCTACCCACATGGGTGACTGCACCTCTGCCTGAGATCCTAGCACTGTGAAATGTGACCCACTATTTTCAGGAGATACAGTTAAGGTACATCCTGGACAGGTTCAAGAGCTGTCCATGTTAAAGTAAGCACCATGGAACAGAATCAAGTAAGCACTATATGACCTAATGAATTCCCTTCTTGAAAATAAATAATGCAGTGGTTAGGTAGATAAATAAGCAAGAAATTAATACCTGATGAAAGTTATACTTTTTCTTCATCCACTTGAACATTGCTCATGTAGGGCTCATTTCATAATGCACATGCCCTCACTAATATGCATGTCAAATGCCTTTAGATTTCTCTCTTTCTTCCCTGTGCATTTTCCCAAATTATTTCTGGTTTCTCTTAAACCTCTTCTAATTCTTGGCCCTTTTTAATGTATATTCAGTCAGTCAACCTAAAATAAGGCAAATATCTGAACAGGTTTTCCGTGACTCCACATTTCTAAACCTAAGAATTTAGCTGCATTAGGTTCACTTGCCAGTAATAAAACTCAAATTATTGAATACCTAAAAGTTCATATACTGTTGTCAAAAATAACTATTCACCTTGTTACTAAATCTATAGTGCATTTTCTGACAACTAATCTGTTTATTGTATGGTGCTTTTTAGTTAACATGCCAGTGGAACTCCAGTATGAGAGCCTGAAATACAGTATCACTTGAAAAATGTAATAATTATGTTGTAGTATACTGGTACATGTTAAATTTGCTAAATAATTTTTATTGATGAATTAGAATCCCCTTCAAAGTTGATTTATTTGATAAGCTTATATTCATTTTAGTGAGTTAAATTTGCACTTAATAAAATGTTCTATTTTTAGGTACACAGCAATGTGAATTGTGAAAAAAAGTACCATCATGTAATGCTCATAATAATGAGGATAAGTGAAGTTCCAACCACGCTAAAAGTTCTTCTCCCAAGTCTTTGAAAAAAAACACTACCTCCTCCCACCAGACGTCCCAGGTGAGCATTGATCCGAGTTCTGTCTGTATAATTTGGCACAACTCAGAATGTCATATAAATAAAATTATATAGTGTGTGGCTTCATGAGTGGCCTCCTTCACGTAGCTTAATGCTTTCAAGATTCGTCATGTTATATGCCGATCACTGGTTCCTTGCTACCTCTGCACTGTTCAGTGCAGCACGTATATTTAACTGTTCACCACATAGTAGCCATTAGGCAGTATCCAGTGTGGGGAAATTTAAAATATAGCCCTTGTAACCATTCATTGGCAGAGCCTTCTGCGAATAGATCCTTCTTTCCTAGGTGTATACCTAACCACAGGATTGCTCAGTCACACAGTAAATGCACTACTAACTTTATAAGATACTACCAGAGTATTACCAAATTTGCTGTACCATTTTCTCCCTACCAACATGGCGTGAGAGTTCTTATGGTCCCATATCTTCCCAAAGCTCTGCACTTTGACACTTCAGGGCATCGTCATAAGCCTTCCTGGTTTTAATTTTCATCCTCCTGATGATGTTCAATATTTTTAATGTGTGCGTTTGATCTCTCCTACAGGGATGTAACTATGTAAATACTTTGTAATGCATTTTTATTATAAAAAAACTCAAACCAAGATAATAGAAGAATCACAATAATTAATACATTACATGTTGTTACCTTCAGAGAAGTTACTCATGGTGCAAGACATAAGAATGAGCTATTGTCCAAACAATATCAGCACAAACCTTTCTTTTCAATGAACTAAGAGAAATTAGAAGTATATCTATCTTAGCTATCTTGTTTATACATATATATATTTTTCTTTTCTCTTCCTTTCTCCTTGCTCATTGTTAAATAAGATGCTTATTTCCTTACTATTGAGTTGTGAAAGAATATTGTATAATCATTACCCAAGTCTTTTATCAGCTGTGTGTTTTGCAAGTATTTTCTCAATGTCTTGATCATTTTTATTTTCTTAAGTCATTTGATAAGTTAGAAGCTTAATATTGAGGGAATCAGATGGATTCATTTTTCTTCTATTTCCACTCAGATTTTGTCTCATGTAAGTAAACACTGGTAATGCAAAGTCTCATAGCCACTCTATAGGGTTTCTTCTAGAAGTGGTATGAGTTGCATTTTGACCTGTGACCACTTTCAGTGAGTTTAGTCATGTGTTTCGAGTGAGAGGCCATGGGTTGTTCATGTCTATTTCACCACCTTTCCCTTTAAAGACTCTTCTCCACTGTTATCTTCACCCATACATCAAATCCAATTGACCATATATTTGTGAATGTGTTTGAAGTCTGCTCTGTTCCACTGACTGTATGGATATCCTCCATTCAGTGCACCTTGCCTTGATTAGTTGTGGGTGGCAACGCTTGAAATCTGGTAATGTAAGTCTTCCAACTCTATTTTTTTGTTTTGAATTTATCTTGGCCTATCTAAGATCTTATATTATCAATGTACACTTTAGAATAGGTTTGTGAGGCTTAAACTTAATTGTGTCAATGGGACTGACTTTGGTATTGCCCCAGAGATTAGTACATCATACATCTGGGCCTGTTCAGGTGGGTTGAGGAGGTACGGCCTTGGGTTCTATCTCTAGTCTGTGGTCCTTGACTCCCAGGCACCGTTTACTGTCTTCCTGACTCCCATGAACTAAGCATTGCTTCTCTATCACCCTTTCCTCTGCGAAGTTTTTGCCTTGGAGCCAGATGACCATGAGCTGAAGCCCTGAAATCATGATCAAATTAAACCACTCCTCTCAAAGTTTTGTGTGGTATTGTGTTCTAATACCAAAAACCTCACTAATACATGGCTCCTTGGTGTCTACTAAAATATTGCAGGTTCTTTTACAAATCAGGATTACATTAAAAGCCCAAGTAAATTTAGATAGAAGAGGGATTTTTAAATCAAGTGTTCTGATTCCTAGATATGGTATACTATGTTTTCAGGGTCCAGCATGTAAATGTTGCATACATATTGTTAAATTTATCCCTAAGTGTTTGACCTATCTTGATGAAAATATAACAGTACTCCCTTAGGTCAATTTCATTCCAATTATCCATTGCTAGTGTAAAGCTATACATTGACTTTGTATGTACTAAAATTATATCCCATGCCCTTGCTTGATCAATATTAGCTGTAAGTATCTGCATGAACTTTTGTGGATTTTCTACATAAGCTACAAATACAGACAGATGGTTGTATGTTGTACATCTATGTACACTTTTCTTCTCTTGTCTGTGTCTTTTATTTCTTCCTCCTGTTCATATCTGGTGTTTTAAATTTGCTTCATGGGTTAAACCATGTCATATGTATTTAGCTATTTCTTAATTAGTCATGGTGTCATGCCATTATTTGCTCATTGCTTTGTGGGTGCCCTTTCTTAAGTTAAATACTGGGGAGGGACAAGGTTTCTTGTTGCTCCCCCACAATCCTACATGCAATGATCCTACAGCAGACACAGTCAGGGACGTGTGCGAAGTTCTCTTCCTGCTCCCTGGGCTCTCTGTTTCCCACAGTCCTGTGCACACCTGTGCTGCCCGGAGACAGCCGTTTGCACCTGCCCAGGAGAAACCCTGGGAAAGAGCCCATGCATGAGTCAACAGACTGCTACTCTTTTCTTAAATTAGGGTGGCTGCCAAATCTTTACCTCACTGCCAAGATAAGGCACTGCATATAAAGAGAGTTTGGATTGATAACACTTAGAACAAGTGCATTTTGATTGATTTTATTTTTAGGCAAAATGCTTTTAAGACATAAGGCATTTTTATAGTAATTTCAGTTGTAATATCTTTAACTTCCTTTTAATAGTGTCATATCTGCCTTGTATTGTTATTTTTCTGGCTTTTAAGCAACTTCTTTTGTGTTTGCCTGGCCCTCTCCAACTATTTTGATTTTTCAACTACTGTCTTTGCTAAGATCATTGAGTATCTGTCAATCTTATATATACAGTGTATGTTGAAATACATTGGGTTAGGACACTTCTGTGTAGACTTTGTAGTTTAATAACCTACTTCATGCAGCATGGGACTGATTATCTAGACCCTCAAGGAGTGCTTATTTTGGGTAAGGTTCAAATTGCATCTGGATCATTGAAGTTTTCCTCCCTCCCTCCCTCCCTCCCTCCCTCCCTCCCTCTCTTCCTTCCTTCCTTCCTTCCTTCCTTCCTTCCTTCCTCCATCCTTCCTTCCTCCATCCTTCTTTCCTTTCCCCCTCTCTATTTTTCTTTCTTCTCTTTCTCATGCACACACATAAAACTCCTATATTCAGGTACAACTAACATAAAAAATTGCAAATATTCAACACAACCTGATATTTTCATATATATATTGGCAGAAGTAAAAATTATAATAAATTCAATTTAAAGAGTTATTGTTTATTTGCCATTCTAGAATTAGGCCACACGTCTTCCGGTCAGGCAGAGCAAGTGCACTGAGGCACTAAGCTGGGAAGGCTGGATTTAGAGTCATGAAAGTACCGAGGAAGCAGAAATCAGGAATCAAAGTGGTTTTACCATTTCTGATAGAATTGAAACAAAAAGGATTTTTTCATGCCGGCTCAGGTAATTTGACACCTTTTCTGATTTGTTACTATGAATCTCTTTATCTTACTTTTAGTTTTCAAACTGGCCTGGTTCAAAGTGTAGCAGGACTGTGTGGTGCTTATCACAGGTCTCCCCTGTCCTGTTTGATCTGAGTTGTTGGGAACCAGTGCCAGAACTCAGTCCAACTATCCGGAGTGAAACCCTTCCTTAACTTTTATTTAGTAGTGTATCCCATAGAACTGTTACCTCATTTGCGTTAACTCCACACCCCTAGCTATTGTGTGTGAGATGGAAGAGGTATAGTGAAGGGATTTAATCTAGAATCTATGCTATTAGCAAATCTCAGCTGAATAATAGAGTATTGTTAGCACTAGTCCTGGTGCTGTGTGCTAGAGCTCCAGAACTTATCAGTTTGCATAATTAGACTTCATTCCTCTCACACAACCCTGGGGATAACCATTCTGCCCTACCACTCACACTCAAATGTTTTGGGTTTTCCTGATCAGTGAGATCTGACAGTGTGTGCTTTTCTGGGCTTGCTGTGTTTATAATCACAAAATGACTGAGGAATCAGAAATGTCCTAGAGCTTTGTGCATCTTGTCACAAATAGCAGAGTTTGCTTCTCATACAGATGAACAAAATGCCACTATATTGTCTTTAATGCCTTATTGTCCATAGAGCCTCAGGTGCTTCTATATTTTAATTATTTGGAATAATGCTACTTTGAGCAGGAGAGTGCCAGTATCTTTTTAAATTGTCTTTCCAGTACAATTGGACATATACCCAGCACTGGGATTGCTGAATAATTCAGTAATACTAATTTGCATCTTTGAGGACCCTGCACACGATTTTCCTTAATGGCGGTCCTAATTTACATTTACAACTATAATGCAAGGATTTTCTTTTTTCCACATTCCCCAGACGTTTATTACCTTTGCCTTTTAGATAAGTACTCTCCTCAAAGGTGTGAGATAACATCTCGCTTTGGCTTTGGTTTGCATTTCTCTGATGTTAAGAGAGCTGGGCTCCATGTCGTATGCCCATTGGCTGTGTGAATTTCTTCTTCCACATAGTGTCTCTTTGCACATTTGCCTACTTTTTGAAAGTGTTGTTTGTATTTTTTGGTACTGGATTATGTGAGTTCCTTATGTATTTTGGCTATAAATCCCTTACCAGAAATCTGGCTCCCAATTATTTTTTACATTGTACGGATCGGCTCTACGCTTTGTTTCTCTTGCTGTGTCTAAAGGTTTTGGGTCGGTACAATCCCTATTGTCTTTTTTCACTTTTGTTTCTTGTTCTTTTGACATCACAGCCAAAAATTTATTGACAAGTCCAATGTCAAGAAAGGTTTTCCATATCTTGTTGGAACTTTGAGGATTCATGCATTATATTGAAATCTGTAGTCCATCTTGAGTTTTATGTGTGGTATGAGGGAGAGTTCTGATTTCTTCCTTTTGCAGGGAGATGTCCAATTATCTCGATTCCTTTTGTTGAAGAGTCTGTTCTGACTCCGCTGTGTTTTTTGGAACTTTTGTCAAAGATCAACTCATCATAAATCTGTGGATTTACTTTTGGGCACTAGGTTCCATTTGTTTATTTGGTCTTTATGCTGGTGCCATGTTGCTTTTAATTGCTATAACTTTGCATGAATTTCAAGACAAGAAGTGTGATGCCTCTGGCTTTGTTCTTTTTGTCCAAGATTATTTTGGCCACTTGGGGTCTTTTTTTGTTTCATGTGAATTTTTTGCAATTGGGATCCTCAGAGGAGGGCAATAGCTGTGGGATCCACAGGTGAAAGCTGTGGCGTGGCAGATCGTTTCATTAAAGATTAGGCAGTAGGGATCGGTGTGGTTCAGCAGCTTCTTGTGCATGGCTTTTCTAGTAGCCCAGCCTCAGAGTCCATAAGTATGGCAAGCTACTAGGTAATAGTTGCAGGATCACTCTGTGCTTCTCTGCTCTGGCAAAGGAACTCGCAGGCTGTGGATTTCCCTGCTGACACCAGCCAGTGCGGGTTGGGGAATGTGGCGGCCAGCATGCGATTGCTCTTCCTGGCTGTCCTGGGCTGAGTGGGTTCTGTTTTGTTCTATTTTTCTGCATTGCTGTACTGCTGTAAGCTCATTCCTGAGCTCTCTGAGAGGGGTTTGCATGTGTGCACAGCCATCTCGTGTACTGTTTTTGAAACAGAATCTGCAAGCTCCTGTGACACTGGCCTCTTGGCTTCTTTGCTTGATCTCAAGATGCTCCCATTCCTGTTCCTCCTCTCTGACTATGTTATTTTAAGATATGTTTGGTTAAAAAAGAGACTTATTTTTAATGAGTAAGGACAATATATATTTTAGGAACCTTTAGATTCCTTCTTCCTTGATATATGCCTGATGCAATTCAGCTATCACTGTTAAATATGCCTTCTTATGCTATACATTCTTATATTGTAGTTTTAGTTTTAGTTTATTTTATTTAAGTTATAAGCTCGTTTTATTATTATTAGAAAGTAAATTATAATTTAATTAACCTCTAGGTATTGATCCAAAAATCCAATGATTTAGTATATAAATACCCTATGCTTATCATATCTAGCTACATTGTTATTTATTATTTTGCTTCCATTTATAGAAGTGAAATATTTTAAGAAGAAATATATTCGTAACCATATTTCTAAAATTAAATAAACATACATTTTAATGTACATTGCTATGTGAGGTACTTATCATAACTCTTTTAACAATGATAAACTTTCTCTCCACAAATCTTGAATATTATTTTTATCCCAGATTCATGTAGAAAAGAGAATGAAGGAGAAAATATAAGAATTGCCAAAGCCAGGCTCCAAAGTACAAAATGTTCACAAGAATTTTAAAATTTGGGGGGCAGGTTGAGAACGGGAATTAAAATGTATTATGTGCATGCATTAGCTCTCCAGGAGGAATGTAAGCATTATGTACTGAAAATGTGTAGAAATAAAAGAATGTTTTACTGTGTAAGTCTGATTTTTCCTTCCTGTATGTGAGTTAAATTATAAAGAAAGAACCGCACATATTTCAAGGGACAAGGGATCAAAAAGTCGGTATAGCAAGACAAAGAAAAGGTCTAAAACTCAAAAGGACACAGATCAAATTTCAAATCCCAGTCCTGGTGAAAAATGCACATTTACCCACATTTTATTATTAATGCCTCACGTTATAAACACTTTTTTGTTAACACGTGAAAGTACAGCCACACACTGTCTTTGTGTCTTTTGGTGAATACTCTCCTCAGGCTTAGTCGGAAGGCCACCCCACAGCAGAGCACGGGCTCCGCAGAGGCCGGGTCCGGAGCCTCTGTGTGTCCCCGGAAGGGGGCAAAGCTCCAGGCTGCCTCCTGAAGACCTGGGCTCTGCAACACTGTGGACTGGAATGGTTCACACCCCACTCTCGTCGGAGGTACCTGAAATAGTCAACCACGGAGGAGCAAAGGCGCATTTTGCCTCACAGCTCTGGAGGTTTCCGTCCAAGGATGAATTTTCTGTTGCTTTCAGCTACTCAGCGCCTGGAAGGGAAGTGTGTGGCAGCTGAGAAAGAAGAGAGGAGACAGGTTCCCAAACCCCAGTGACCCCACCTTATAGGTTCTATCAGTTTCTGGTCCTGCAGAGCTGAGGACCAAGCTGAGGACTGCGCCTCTCACAAGCAGGCTTTTGGGCAAAGTCCAGAGCCAAACTATCACCAGGGAACACGGGACCCAAATACCTTATTAATTTTCAATAAGGCTGTTGAAACACACAATCCATAGAGATCTTTTCTGCATAAGAGAAATGCTGTTTCTATCTCTACGTTTATTTCAATCAATGCAAAGTCATTATTTTTAAATGTTTTTTTTGTCTGAGACAAGGTATCGCTGGCCTTGAGTTTACTATTTAGCCCAGGCTGGCCTGGAAATCACAGTGATCCTCTTAACGCAGGTTAGACTCTCAGGTGCTGGGCTACAGGTGTGCCACCACACCTGGAAAAGTTGCTATTATTGCATGCATCAATTAAAATGAGCTCTTTTGTGATGAAAAGTATGTTTTGGAATTTTACAAATATTTCTGACTATATCAAGCTTTATTTGGTCATTCCTGTTACATAATCATTTAAGGAATGACTCTTTCTAGAGAAGAAAGTACTTGAAAATGATTTATTGCCACAAGTATATCCCTTCCCATTCTCTCTGTGGACACACACATTAGTATATGTTCATACAAGAAGACGTACTCTCTTCCCTTGTGGGATCAGCATGTTTCTTTCCACCATCCCAGTTCAAAGCCAGGAGGGTTGGAGTGAAGGAGGGTGGGGTTGACGGACCAGGGACAGGCTCAACTGGGATCTGAACCTGTGTGTTAGCAAGAAATTGGGAGGCTGGGTCAGTGTGTGAAGCAAAACCAGTGCTTATTTCTCTGAGGTTAAAAAAAATAAGCAAATGGATACAAATGCTAATTTCTGATACACAAGATTAAAATTCACGCATGACTGTGTGCACAGAAAGTGCTATGGATCAGTCCCAGAGCTGACTATCCATGGCACAAACAGACATGAACAGTATCATACAAGATTCAGTGTGCAAATGTATAATCTCTCTCTTTACAAGAAGTTCTCACTAACTTACTTTTCTATAATTTAAAACTTAGAATGTTAGAAAATAAAATGCAAGCTATGTGCAGAAAGCACATAAAAGGCACATGGAACATATTTCATTTTTACATCTCATAATGAATAACAGTGGGGATTAAGAGAGAAGATCGAGGATCAGGAAACATTTATATTTCTTTAGGGAAACAGTTTTGTAAATGAAAGTTGCTAAAATAATATCCTACACAAAGGAGAAATGTTGATTAAAGTCAATAATTTACGTGATAAAATAGAAATGGACTTACTTGGGAACAATTACACATTAATATCAAGAACACAAAGATTTGGGTTAGCACAGAAAAGTGAAAAATTGAACAATCCATATTCATTTTTACTAAACCCTCAGAAAGTGTATATGCACATATATAAGGAAGTGAGATATAAGTATATACAACTTCTGTCTCTAAAATCAAAACTTTTTCTGTTTTTCTCAGTGGTATTTCTCTTTTGTCTACTTCAAATTTCTAGACAACTGTTGGAAAAGTTCATTATTTTTAACCATTCTGTTCTCATTTCTTGGTGGAGTTTATATGTGTAATGAGTATCATTGGGAATTTTCTATATACAATATATAAAACTACCAAGTAACTACTCATCAAAGCCAAAGCTATGCTTATCATGCTTTTTTCTTGATTTAAAAAGCTCTTTGCTATTAAAGGGTTAGCACTGTAATCATATGTCTTCATGGCAAATGCATATGTTTCATAATTTTAATTCTTGGTGAATACCAAGGATTTAAGGGTATTTTTTGAAAAATATTAAGTGTTTTTCTTACCACCTTTTTCTTACCCGTGCTTTGGCTTTGATCAGAAACACGCCAAAGAAGTACCCTGTACACATCAGGATGATTTTGATTTTTGGAGCTCACATTGGTATTGCTTAGCTCATGCTGTGCAATAGACAGACCCTGCAGTGACCCAGGGAGCAAACCTTGCCTCCTTGTATATGCACCCCACTAGATCTTGGGCTCAACTGGTGCTTGGAAGTAACAGGAGATGTTGGAGGTGATGGGCATCAGGTGCACACTGCCTTGTATGAGACTGTAGCTTGTGCCTCCCTGCAGTCCCTCTTCCTGGCTAACTTTGATGAAGCAACTCACTGTGTGGTGAAGACCCGGTGTAAATGAAGACGTGGTGGCCTCCAGCGCACTGACACAGAGAGCTGTAGTCTTTTGTCCCATCACTCCAGATGACATGGATTCCTCTAACACTCACCTAACCAGTTAGAAGCAGGTCCTTTTGGGTCAGACATCAGCACTGGCAGACACCACACTTGCAGGTATGGTGTGTACATCTGCATGTGTGTATGTGCTTCAACCACTTGTAGTAGGCAGAGATATTTGATGAGTAAGTAGAAATCTGTAATTTCATTCATATTCTTGCAGTAACAAGCCCAGTGGGAAGCTTCTCCTGAGACTGATAGGGACTCTGAATGATTAAAATTACATACCCCGGGTGAAGATTTGAGGTGGGGCTGTAAGAGTAAAATAAATTATTATCACACTTTTTTCTTTAAAAAAAGAGAAAAATAACTCTTGGTGTCAACTGGGTTTGTTCCTTCTATCATCCTGAGAATAAATTAAGAACAAATAACAGGGCTTGGCATTCTTATAGCTCAGAGAGGCACTTTGTTGTGAAAAATTGTTTTATTTTTTTCCATAAAATAGAATAAGAATCATATCTACTCCAATATCTTAATGAGCATAGTGAACTTCTTTCATTGTCTCAGCATTGATTTTGACAATGTATTTGTGTACAACTGCTCCTGTGTCCCTGGAAAAATGTACTCAGTAGTCTCTGATTGCTAGTTATGGTGAAATAGCATGGGCAAAGGAAACACTGATTATAACCCAGGTCTACATAGCTAGCACCAGCCACTCAGACTGCACTGTGAAATGAGCAGTGTCGCTGTGGCAGACATTGGCAGAGACTTGTGACATGTCCCCGCCCTGTGCTAGCCAATCAGGGCAGCTACAAGTTGAAACTTGCTGTCAAAGGGAGAATGGTACCTTCCAGCTGTGTCTTGCCTCTTTCTTCACACATAGCATGGTTTCAGCCTGCAGTGTTGTTCCTTTGTCTTGTCAAGTATAAAGCCAGTTATCTGAGGAGAGATTAGGAAACACAGACCTCAGATCTCAATTCATGGCTCTTACACTTACTGATTTGGCTTCAGTATTTAAACCATGCAATGCAAATTCCCATTCATAACTTACCATATTGAGAGTTCCATGTGTTAGTTGAAATGCTGAAAAATAGAGGAGGAAATGTGCCATTCTGAGGCATCTGTGCAGAAATGAACATAGACACAGGGTGAAAGTCCAGGGCCATGTGAATATTCCGGAGAATTTGGCATCACTGCCAGTCTACTGGACCCTTGGAAATCAGTACACTGAGCTACCCTATTTATTATTAATACGATCTTAAATACACACCGGAGTTTTAGGTCAGATTTGTGCTTCACTTTCATAGTCACTACAAGAATTGAAGTGTAAGGTATTTTGATTCAAGTAATCCCTTTGTAATATCTTGGCAAATGTTGGCAGATTATTCCAAAATGTGTCTGCTTTTTCTGAAATTGGATCCTCAGTGACAAGTTTTTGTTTTTTCTCAGTGTAAAACTAAAATTCGGCACCAAACTAGAACTATAGCTAAGGTAACTTGTAAAGGAGAATAAAATAGTACCATATTAAGTGGCTAAAACAAGATTGAGCAATTTAGCAACCTGACTACAACTTTAGTGTAACTTAAAGGACTTTAATTCTTGAAAATTAAAAACAGAAATTAGCTTGCTGGCTTTAATCAAAATAGCAGGTAGAATTTCAGGTTTGATTACCTGATTTTTGCTTAAGTATTTAAACCACTTAATGTACATTAGGCACATGTTTGCTGAAAGACACAGAGTAAGGGTGGTACCTAAGAAGAAAAGCGTGCAGGAAAGGAACAGGTTGGCATGGGTGCCATTTGGAGAAGGAGTTCCCTTACCCAGAAGGGAGCCACTGACACTGCACCAGAAGCTGCAGAAATGTGTCGCATCTTGCAGGAAGACAAAGGTTGACTGGGCAGCAACCAGGATGCCTGTGCAGACCTTCCCTAGTCACAACATGCAGAAGTCTAAGAAAATGGGGAAGACTGTCCAGAACAGACAACATGATAAGACTGATGCATTTTGTGTGCATTTCAAAGCACAGTTCTGCAAAGGAACTCCTAGGTGGTAACACAGAGAGCAGGCTCCCTCCCACAAAGAACAGTAGACATTCTGATAAGGAACTCCACAAAAATAGAAATTCAACCCCAAAGTGGAGTGTGAAAGAAGAAAAGTCACATAAAGTTGAGTTAATAAACCTAAGTAAGTTTTAAATGCTACTATATTAATAATGAATGTAAATGAATTAAATTTGGCTAGTAGCAATAATTTTCATTTTGGCTTTGAAATCTAGCTATATCATAGCTAGATTTACAAGTCACACAACTGAAAAAATTGATTCAGGGAATGCAAAGAAGAAAAAACATAAACCAAAGGAGAATTTAAGGAAACCATTAATATAACATAAGAAGAATCTTGCTGAGAACTAGCAGAAAAAATACACTATGATCATATAATCTCATCTGAAAAGATATGCAACACACAGGGCAGATAAACCAGTGTAATTTTGTCAGACTGACTAGGTATGGTTTCCCTGAGATACCAGTGTGGCTCAGCACATAATTCCACACTGGTTCAAAGGGCTAGGTGCAGCAGGATGCTTGTGAGCAAACTGTTCATTGTGAGGGAGTTAACCACTTTGTCCACTATTAAGGGATGGAAAACTGAAAGTGGTGAAATTCTAGGAAATACTTAAAACAGATTGTGTACATACTACAGTGTAATTAGATATTAAAAACCTAGAGATGAATATATAAAAAGAGAATATAAGGCGCACCATCACGTGACACTGTTTCCATGAATTAGGAAAGTCCGAACTCTACATTCCCAGAGACTCTGCCTTTCACTGGATCTCCACAGGCAGGGAATGCTCCGGAGTGTTCACGGATGGGCAGGAAGGGATGGGGGACAGGAGAATGCAGCTGATTTCCATGAGCAAATTTGCTCATCTCTGGAGAAAACTTTCACACATCCGTGAAATAGTGCATGTGATGAGATTGTGTGCGACGGGCTGTAGGGCCACCTCTGAGGGCAGAAAACACAGTGGGAGAGGGCTGAGTTCTCTCCTCTGGTGAAGAGCGAGCCCGTAGCCAACCAGCTTGTCTGCTCGTAAAACCCATGCACAGCAACAGCCAACTAACCAGCTGGCCAAAATGAGAAGTGAAAATCAGTAATTACTCAAAGCTACTAAAGAAGAATGTGTGAGTACATTTTATATTCATTCATTCATTTTTTTTTACTTTGGAAAGAAGTTTATTATTTTTTAAAATTTACTTTAAAAGGAAAAGAATGTAAATAAAATAGCAAAAACAAAGACAAAACCAATGCAACACAAAAAATAATAAAAGTGATAGAGAATTTCAAATCAAGATGCTAGGAAATTAAAATGGTTGTTGTATCAGCTATTGTTATCTTTAGAGTAGTTGCCCAGATTTCCAGATATAGATATGCAAGATTGATCAAACAATTAAATATTAAGTGTTCTTTTCAATAAACCAATAGAAATGAGTGGTGCAGTTACCCTAGCTGTCTTGGCATATATGTGTTTTTCCCCTTCCTGTTTTGTTTTTTCCTTTCCCTTGCCCTAGTTGTTCTTTCCTTTTGAGCAGTTTGTCTCCCTTTCCCGATATCTATTGCACTTTTCAGATTTTATTTACTCTTTCAGTTTCTTACCCTAGCGAGACAACACAATGTTTACACATGTGGGTATAATCCAAAAATGGGCATCTGAGATGAATACACACTTCTCAGATAAAGAAGCACAAATGGCAAATAAATATATGAAAAAATGATCAACATCATTAGTTGTTTGAGAAATGCAAAGTAAAACAACACTGAGATTCCATCTTACCCCAGAAAGAATGGCCGTCGTGAAGAAATCAACCAATCACAAATGCTAGAGGGAGTGTGGGGGAAAAGGAACAATTCTCCACTGTTGGTAGGAGGGTAGATTGGTATAACCACTGTGGAAGTGAGTGTAGAAAATCCTCAAAAAACTAGGATTAGAGGTCTCATTCAACCCATTCCCCTTCTGGGTATTTTCCTAGAACTGAAAACATCATATTGCAACAATATATGTGCATCCATGTTTTTAGCAGTGTAATTTGTGATAGATAAATCTTGAAAACAACCCAAATGTCCACCAACCGAGGAATGGGTAAAAAAATATTGTGATATTTTTATACAATGGAGTACTATTGAGCTACAAAAAAGATAAACTCTAGTCCTTCATAGGTAAATGGATGCAACTAGAGACCATATTCATAAGTGAAATAAATTACTCATTCACTTTTGCAAAAGTATGGAGAACAGTCTAAACTGAAGGAGCTCAAAGTACAGAGGATGATTTTTCCATTTTTTTATGTGCTTTTTCCTCTGAGAGTATGCACACTCACAATGGGCCAGGGAGCGGAAGTGCTCACTGCAGGCACCAGAAGGTCTTGGGACAGACTGATGATAGAATGAAAGGCTCACAGAGGGTATATTTAATTTATTGTTAAATATATAAAATTCATCACTAAGGTAACTAACAGAATGCAGTGAAAACATATTGAAGCTTGACTAAACACCTAACAGAAAGACTAAAAATCAAGATTCTGACAGCGCTGTATGTTAATAGAGACAGAATAAAAACACACTTTTGCAAAATAATGGATTCTCAAATACTTGTAATATCTTCATTCACAATAGCCAAGAGTTAGGAACAGCCCAAGGATCCATCAACAAATGAATTAATGAACAAAATAGGGTTTAACCCCATGAAACAGAGTGGTTGCTGGTTCATGCTCAAAACTGACTGAGTCTTGTGCCTTAGAGGAATACAAGGAGAGTTCCTGATCTCATGGCACTTGTGTGAATTCCAGGATGTGGAAGCTGTAGTGACAACAGGCAAATTGTCCTCTTCTGGGATTCCTAAGCTGCGACAAACTGCAGAGTAGAAGAGCAATTTTGAGGGTTGCACAGAGGTCCTTAGCTTCCACTGCAGCAGTAGTTTCACAGTTACATGCATGTGTCAACACTCACTGACTGTTGCAATTTAAATAGATGCAGTTTATTGTACAGGAAGATGACTTTAAAAAGTAATTTGAATGTATATGAGGCAGACTTGATAGACACACAAGACTTCAGAAATTCAGAGTGAACTCTCAGAAGTTTTCTCTCAGAGATGAATGATTTGTGTCAAAGATAAAATGTGTCCAGAACACTTAATTTATAAATCTGACAGGATATGGGATCATTTCTACATGTACTATACATCAAATATAGATCTTCCAAGAAGTTTCATGACATTACAATCAATAAAAGACAGATTTGCTTCCTAACAGAAAAAAATGCACTTAGAAATAAATATATTAAATGACTACAAATCACTCATAAATCACGAAATTTGAATGACATTACTTCTAATTAAAGGGCTAAGGAAAAACATGAAGGGCAATACCATATTCTTTTAGACTGAATGATGACAAATGTATGAATATCAAACCATGTAAGATTCAGTTGAACAACTATGGAAAAGGAAGTGAATAGGTTGGTATGAAGAGGGAGAAAGAATGAAATTTCATTAATTATAAAAATGTTAAGAGGTGAGATAAATAACACTTGTATGAAATGGTAAATACAAGAAAGTGACCAGTGAGAAATAAAGCAATAAAAACAAAATAAGTAAAAATAAAAACATTTGTTTAAAATGCAATAAAGTAGATAAATATTATTATCTAACAAACTGAAAAAGAAAGAAGAAAAATATGTTAATACTAAGGAGACAAAAACTCTAGGACAATAGAGATGTAAGGAAACAAAAGAATATTTTTCAAAAGTTTTTCAATGTTAATAAAAATAAATGGAAATGTTATATAAAAACTTAATAATTGACTTAAGTGAAATTAAACTAAGAACTATTTTAAATGTGAAAGGTTAATTGTTAGCTTTATGTAGTTTTCCACCTGCACCTATCAAACAGTAGTCAGGCATATCCTGTGTAAGGAAGATGGCATGTCCTGACCCTGAGAGGATGGACCCACGGCAGCCCTGCCCTTGCCCAGCTCCAGGCTTTGGCACAGTGAGCTGTTTATCTGGGGCCAAGCCTCGACAGAGGGGCAGTTGGGCAGGTCAGGTCTGGTTCTGACTGCATTAATAAATCCATGGAATGAGGGGGGAAAAAGGAGCCAGGTATGAATCAAATCAATTCATGTATATATTTTACAACAACTTTTAAAAATAATTTTTAATGCAAATTGTTCATGTAATCCCAAAATGTTTTACATATATATTATAAGTATACAGAAGAACTCATCATGTAAAGCATGAACTTTTAAAGTAATTTAAGATTTATAATGTAATTAAGAAGTTAACATTAGCAATGTCAAATCATATTTTTCTAATACATATATAAAATATACTTGGTAATGTGTAAAAGAATTCATATATATATTATTTGATTATTTCCTAATCTCTCTATCTACAAAATCACTGGAACATAACAGTAAAATTTTAGAATATTTCCATTAAATACAAAAATAATTCAGGGCATATAACGTCGCTAACTCAAATCAATATGGCATGAGACAGACTAGCCAAAGCAATAACACACACACACACACACACACATGGTTTAAAATGTCATTTTAATAAAAATCTATTCTCCATTTGATTTTTTCCTATTAAATTCAAAATAAATCTTAAAAGTACATCTTATAAAAACTTTTGGTATGTCATTTACATCAAAATTAAAATTATGTTCAATTTTTTACATACCACAAATAAAAAATATAGTAAAAGAAATAGATATACACATTTTCATTTACAGTACTAGTGAAAATTTTATATCATAGTATTAACTCTAAGAAAATTTTGCAGTGTTTATAGGAGAAGAATGGTGAGATTGTAAAGAGGATAATCTCATTCTTCCATAATGTAACATCTATAACATAAAGAATGCTACCCCAAACAATCTTTAACTTCAATGCAAGGTCAAGATAAATTGTTAGAAGCAATATTCTGAAGTGTGCAGAAATTCATTCTAAAATACATGTACCACAGTCACAGCCTATAAAAAGCAAGTCAAAAATAAAGAAGTGCTGAAGGAGAACCAACTTAAAACATCAAAGCAAGCAGGGTGCATCTTGCATATCTACAAAGAGTCGAGTAATGAAAATCAGGTAACTCCACGGAGCGAGACAAGGTTCTGCACACAGCCTAATGTTTGCACTTGGCCTGGGTGACACACGGAAGGTGCTACTTCCCCACCACAGGACCATTCTGCTGTCCCAGGGAAGGTGGAGAGAAGCCTGAGGAGAAGGAGCCACAGTGTTAGTTGGTGGAGAAGAAGAGCAGGGAGCCTTAAATCTGGGAGTGAGGTGAGCACCTGGGGGAAGACTCCACCTGCAGCATCTGGGTGCACCACTGCACGTGGAAGGGGTCCTAACCAGCACATCAGAGAGAGCACAGCCTCCTTTCCTCCCACAGCCAGGACAAGGCACAGCTGAAATACTAGCAGCGCAGTGTGGCCAATACCACTGCAAGAAACACACTTTGTGCCACGATCAGCACAAAATAGACCCAAAGTGCAAACCTTGAAACAAAGAAAGGATAAACACATTTAGTAACATTTAAACTGAAATCCAGCTTCTCTCCCTGGTAGACTAATTGTAGACAAACCCAGTATTCAATGTCTAGCAGAAAGACACTAGTGATATTTCTTAGCACAAAATTATTTCTATGAAAAAACAGGGCAGACATCCAAAAATAGATAGCAGGCCCTAAGTAAAAGCAAGGGAAAAACTAAGTCTGAAGAGAAAAGGCAGGCTGAGAACCAGGATCAACCACCTCATGGATGTTGCAGATATCACACAGGAAATTTAAACACTTCTAATAGTTTAATGGACTCAATAGAAAAAAGGGTATGCATGATAAAATATGTGACAGCAGAGACATAGAAATGCTGGAAGTGTAAAACACAGCAACCAAAATGAACAGTGCCTTTCTAATATTCACCAGGAGATTCGACAAGCGAGGACAAACTCTGCTAACTTAAAGATGGGGTGATGGAAACTCCTCAACCAGTAGATACAAACACAGCAAGAACGAATGCAAACAGCAAAGAAACAGAATCCAAGAGCTGCAGGCTGAACCAAATGACAGGATACGTGGAACTGAAAGAGAAAACCTATTAGAAGAAGTATTTAAGAAATAAATGCAGAGGATTATTGAAAAGTGACAGATACCAAAACCCTGATCCAAATTCAGTAATCAAGTGGATTAAATAGAAATACAACAAACCACATCACCAATCAGAAAACAAACAGCTGAGCAGATCATGTTCAAACTGCTGAAGACTGAAGTCAAAGAGATTATAAGGAAGGCAGAGGGGATGGACATGCGCGCCCGCGCGCTCGCGCGCGGCGCGCGCACACACACACACACACACACACACACATACACACACACGTACACAAACACCAGAACAACTAGGATAAAAATTACCTTAGATTGTATTACCAGAAAACGCGCAACCCAGAGGATAACGAAGTATCATCTTTGAAGTGTTGGGGGAAAACGTCAAAATCTATCCACTCTTCAGTGCATTCCTAGAGAAAATGCTCTGCAAATAAATGAGCCAATACAGTGTTTGTTTTAAATAGGAGATATTCCAAAAGATATCTCAGTTGATATCCACATTCATCCCATCCTAAGTAAAACGTCAGTATAAAATCATTTCAGATGCAGCAAGCATCTGGTATAGAATGATAGAAGAATAGATTATCCAGAAACATGCAGCCCATTCATAGTCAATAAAGGTGCCAATGTAATCAAATGAAGAAAGGATATTTTCACCAGTGGTGCAATATTTGGACTCTCTTATAGAAATAAATGAACTTAGCCTTTACTGCATGCAAAAATCAAGCTAGATGAATATATATACATGCATGTATGTATGTTTTACATAGACATACATGTATATTGACATATACACATATGCGAACATGTTATTTTGTAAAACTATACATATAAATCACATCTGTAAATTTCTGGAAAGAAATGTAAGGAATAATTTGATTTGTGGGTAGGTAAATATTTTTTCTGTATTTCTCAGTAATAATTTTCATTATTTTAAACAAAAATTTTGGTATATAATTGGTAACTTCCCTGTCATTCATTTCACTGTATTTTGAGTTATTTTCTTAGTAGTTGCCTTGGGGATCTCAACTTCCAGCTATCTGGGTTTGATTAACATAACTTATTTCAGTGGTATGGGGAAGTCGTGTTCCAATAGAGCTCCACGCCCTGCTCTCTCCTTTGTGTCATTGTCATAAAAATGACATATGTGGGTGTTATTAGCCTACAAGCACACCTCTGCAATTATTGCTTTATGAAATGGCCATTTAAATAAGAGCAAAAGGGTGCTGCAGAAATATGTATATGCCTTTTAATACTAGCCTTTGCAATTATCTTTACCACTGTTTCTTATTCCTTTATGGGTATTTCTGTTTACTTGAATTTACTATTTCATTTTCTGGATTTGCATGTACTTAATGGCCAACAGGTGTCTGAGGCAATGTTCAATTTTCTTCTTTCCTTTCTTTGTGTTCCTCACAGTGGATAATTTGAATTTGCCTGTTTTCAAGGCCACAGATTGTTTCCTCTGCTAGATCAAATCTGTTGAATTTATTTCAGTTATTGTGTTATTCAATTGCAAAATGTCCAGTTGTTTTTAAGAAATAAATTTCTTTCTTTTTATTGCTAATTTCTGTTTGGTGAGCCACTCTTTTCATTCTTTCCTTTAATTATTTCAACATTATTCTGTTAGTTACTTGAACAAATTACAAAAACTAGTTTACTGTTTTGCAAACTCAATGTCTTGACTTCCTCAGGAGCAGTTACTGTTAATTATTGTTTTTTCTGTTTCTCCGTGCTTTCCTGTGTCTCCATTTACCACATAATCCCTATTGAAAATTAGGCTTTTAAAGTAGCATCATCCAGCGAACTGGAAGCACCGAGTCTTCCCAGGGGAAGCATGGGCCAACCATTCCCCTCTCAGCAGACAAATTCAGACTGTCTCTGGTTTGTGTTTGTTGTTGCTTCCTGCTGCTATTAGTAATGCCCTATCAGAGCATATCCTCAGCTACTGAGCCTGCCCTCGGCTCCTGATGCTTCTGCTCTCACTGTCTGTATTCTCCCAAGAGAACTTCCGTGTCAATATATGTGTGCTTTTTATTGTAATAGAAAAAGCCTTTCCTAAAAAAATAAAATAGCATCATCAGGCGGTGGTTCTGGAAATGAGATGTGCCATTCTCAAGGTCTGTTATTGGTAGGGGTTATTTTTGCTGTTTTCTGCTCAAGTGGCTTTCAGGAGCTGACGATCTGCCTGCTGTGTTCCTCCCTCTAGTACACAGCAACTGAAGTATTCCCCAGCACTGTCAGGATCAGCTAGCGACCCGCCTGACCTCTCCGTGAGTAACAAATGCTGCACCTGCCATCTTCCGCCAAGGGACATGGTGCGCAGGTTTGGGACCCCCTTTGTGTACAGGCTGTTTATGGCTTTGTCTCAGTTTTAAGTTTCTGGGAGAAGGCTTTAAGAAGAGCCAGGGAGACACACTGCACATGCTCACAGCTCTTCCTGCAGGTGTGTTCTTGACCATCCTCTGAATCTCACGTGCTCACACTGGTGTCCATCTCTGGGAGCTGCAAGTTGAAGACGCTACTGCTGATTGCTTTTGTCCAGTACTCTGGGATGAAGATTTTAAGAAGAGAGCAGCAGGCCAGATCTGATCATGACAATTTCTTGTGAATTGGAGGTTTCCGGTTTCAGGAGCTGAATCCTGTCCTGCAAAAGCCATGTGTTGAATCTCCAGTAGCCCAGAATGTGACTATAGGGAGATAGCGTTGTGTTAAAATGAGGCCATCAGAGTATGCACTGAGCCCGTCTGACTGGTTTCCTTATAAGAAGAGGAAAGACTGGCAGGCTCCAAAACTGCAGATAAAAGGAGAGAAGGCTGTGTGGGACAACATGAGAAGCTGGCTGTCTACAAGCCATGGGGAGAGGCTTCGAGAATAAGCATATCTCCAACACCCTGACCTTGAACTTTGAGGCTCCAGGAGTCGGAAAACGCTCTGCACATTAAGCTCCCTGGTCTCGTGTATTTTGTTGTTATGGTAGCTTCAACTGTTGCATTCAGAAAGCTGAGGAGAAATCAAAATCAACGATGCACTTGAAGGAATGGCCCGGGGCTCCTGATTCTACCTCCAGCCCTGACGGGGGCAGCAAACTTGGTTTTCATAACTTCTATGGCTGCAAGCTGATGGTTTTAAAGAAAGGTGTGTGTGTGCGCGTGCGTCTGCGTGGGTGTGCCAGGCAGCCTTCTTAGCGCTTCCTGTGTATTAATTCACCAGGTTCTCAACACCATCTGAAAGACAATCACTCCCATTTTCAGAAGATGACACTGGATTTCAGAAACAACTCTTTTCTTGCCCCAAAAATCTACATCTAATTATTGGAAGAACTGAGTATAAAATACACCGTGCCAATTAGTAGCAGGAGGCCTGATGGACGTCTTTGTCCCAAGGTTCTGCAGACACCCAGCCTTGGGGGCAGGGAGTATGACCACCAGTCGAATGTGCACAGGGCAGAGTCCAGATCTTCCGGATGAGCCAGCTATCCTTTCCCTTATGCGTCTTCACATTCAGAGTACAGCCACCTAAGGGAAAAATTCTTTTCCTAGAAACTATGTATATTTTTAGGAACAGAAGTGAAGTAACCAGTTATCTGTGTTCTGGCTTGAATCCTCCCTCCCAACAAAAGAATTCACGTTCAAATCTAATTGTCCCTGCAGAACTGTGGGGAGGGGAAGCTTTTAGGAAATGGTGAGGTCATGCTGGCTCTACATTTGTGGACTAGTGCTGCAGACCCAGGAACGGTGAGTTATTGTGAGCTCTGCTATAAAACCGAGCTCTCCCACCACTGAAGGCTTATCCTGTGCTATGAATGCTCAGTGCCCCCACTGGATGCCACCCCCACCAGTCCCTGATTCCATGGGCCAAGGAAACATCTGTGGTACTAACTTGCTGTCTGCGGTGTTCTGCTAGAACAACAGAAACAGAACTATGAGGGCCCCCTGCTGCCCTCCTCCCCCTCCCTCCTCCCCACCTGCCTGCAGCAACTGTGCACAACCAGGACCTTGACCTGCAAACAAACTGTCAGATGCTCCTGATACAAAAGACCTGAACAGGCCACCATCTTGGAAACCTGGAACCTTGAGACATTTTGGACAGGCAGTCATAGTGTCTTCAACAAAACTCAGAATCTCTCTGCCAGGAAATTGTTTTCTGAATCAATCTGGTGTGAGATGTTTTGGATTCATTGTCTGAGAAGTTTGTTCTGAATATATTTCTAGGAAGCCTTTTAAGAGCTATATAAGATTATTTTCCATGAAAAACTCATTTATATTTGATTCAGAAATGATGTGAAGTAATGCAACTCACATGTGTGTTTGCATCTATAGGACACAGGAACACAGGGGCCTGCTGCAGCCAGGCACAGGGCTCACACTGGGATACACAGTGTGGGCAGCGCACAGAGCTGCAGTGCATTTAGGGTTTTTGCATGTGATAGCATTGCTGCACACATGCTGTACTTCAGTGAAGTGGAAAGAAACCTTTAGATGCTACTGGTATTTATTTCTGTTAAGTGTAGTTCCTTATAGTTATAAAAGCAAAAAGACCATGCTATGAGAAACAACCTGATTCTTCCCTGTCTGTTGAATATCTCTTTATACATATAAAGAAAGACAGAAAAGCTACCTTTCTCACATTTAGTATAGAGGAGTTTTCCTTGTCTTTAAACACCTTGTTGAGAACAGTGCTCAACTGTGGGTCTTCCTTTTTCACCTGAGTTTTCCTCCTCAGTGGGGACGTGCTGTGTCATTAGTTGCCAACAGCCTGTGCCTTCCCTGGGAGCACAGAGCACCTCTGCACCAGCCCTGGCACTGTGGTGTCTGGCTCTTGCTGGCTGTGCAAGGAGGGCCAAAGCAGGGAGGGGCAGAGGAGGCACACAGGGGGGTCCAGAAGAGGGGGTTCCTTGGAGAGTTTGTATCCGTGGGTGGCATGACAGAGTGGAGGAGAGGTGTAGACCTCATGTTAAATGTGATTAAATAGCTCTCCTGGAATGAGGGTCTACTGATTCCTGATGAGAAAACATGAAGATCTCTTCAGAGTCTTCACTTTTAATTATTTTTCATTAATTCCTAGGTAGGTAAGTAACCAATGCAACTTAGAAGAAATATGTTTACCTTGAACTCTAAGAACTTTCTGTCATTCAACCCATAGTGTTCCTCTCTGTGTGTGTGTGTGTGTGTGTGTGTGTGTGTGTATACACGTGAGTGCACTTTTCGCTCCATTTCCTGTGGATAACACATCATCTGCCACCTCCACTTGCCCTCCTTGCCCTCATCGAATCCCTGCTCTTAGTGCACACAGCCTGTCACACGTCCCCTCATCTGGAATTGAACTCCATAGTCTTGACTTTTCATGTGTCCACCTGAGTTTGCCATTTGCCTTCCAACTTGCTTGGCCGCAAACTCTGAAGATCAATTTTCCCTAAATAGAACCTTAATTATAGTGAATGTACAAACTATGGAAGGAAACCTAATACCAGGAGAGTTTGTCTTACTCTGCACTCCATATACCAACCCCCCAGCTCTGTGAAGCAATGCATCTTCTGGCCTGATTACAACTCCGGAGGCCATGCCATCTTGAGCCAGGTCTGCAGACTGGTCCTCAGAGTGTCATTACTTACGTCACAACTGCTTAGCTTCTTCTTGGTGAAGCTGCAGAACAAAACTTTAAAATCAGAAATAAGGGAATTACAGTTCTGTGCCTTCTCCCTCTGTCTTCAAGGCATTTTGTTTCCTCTCTGACCCTGTGGTGTAAGTCTCTTCTAAATGGAGATCGGTGGTGGAGTGTTGAGTGACTCTTCTACAAAGATCCTCTTGCTGGATGGAATCAGCATTGGTTGCTTCCAGTGAAAGAATCCTTTGAATTGAATTGGTGGGATTTCTCTCATACATGGCAATTCTAAAAATCTCAAGGGAAATAAAAATTTTGCTTACTTCTGTGTTGTGCTATGGACCCAGTCTTCTCATCTGTTGTAGGAAAGTGAAATTTATATCCTGTCTGAACTTCAGGGTGACTCTGAAAGCCAAATTGAACAGGGTGGGTGACAGTAATATGCAGGCCACAGACACGATATATTATTATAGTTCACTGGCTGCTTTTGAATTCCAAACATTCAATTTGTGTATAAGTGATAATCTTATGCCCTGTTGTAGTTTTCAGCCTAAAAACTAACAGATGAGGCCTTACCAAAGTTGTGGTAATTGCATTCACAAGTGAACATACTTTTCCCTGATACTCAATTTGTCCTACTGGGACCATTTACCCATCACTCATACTAAACCTCTTTTGGATTTTAGAATCATTTTTAAAAGCCATAAAAAGCTCTTGTACAAATCATGTAAAACTGTTGTTCTGACAACATAAATGTTCTGTGCATCAAAAACCACATTAAAATTATCCAAGCGTTTATTAAAATGCATCCAAAAGAGAAGGCTGTATTTTTTACTAGGACCCCTACAGCGGCACAAGTGAGGTGCCAGCTCACCCTTGCAGGGGTGAACCTGTTGCAGTCCGTCAGCGCCATGGAGCGGGGAGGGTCTGCCTCACTGGGACACAAACAAGGAGATTGGGGTCCTCGCCAAGAGGAGGTGACTGCAAAGGAAGCGCAGATCACATTTGTGGGTTCTTCACCTCTGTCTGCACCATCGCACTTAGATTTTGATTTTGGAAAGACAGTAGCCTTTTAGATTATGTTTTTACTGTTTCAAAATAATTCTCTACACTCTTTGTTTTAAAATCAGGGCACTGTAATGTGGGTCTAGTGTCACTTTTCATTTTGTTATTAGCACACATTTGTAGTTCACAGTATTTGCGTTCTTTCTGGGGAGTCGGGACGTGTACGCAGCACATCTGAATTCTAGTTTTCACCTGCTTTCCCTCCCTTCCCTCCCCTCCGCCCTTCTCTTGCTCCATTCTTCTTGGTTTACTGTGATCTTTTGTGGACTTTTTCCCAACTTAGGCCATTAAGAAAAAAAAAGAACCCTCACATAAGCCTGCAGATTCGCTGTGCTCCTCTGATCACGTCCGTCTGCCTTCGCTAACTTAACATGAGAAAATTATTGATATAGAAGCCCACTTGTGTAGCTAAATGAGCAAGTATTTATTTCATCACAAAACCCAAATCTAGAGAAATGGGACATCAAGATCATGCTCTGTTTTTCTTACCTTTAGGTTTTGTTCCTGTAAAAACCTGTATCAGTTGGAGAGTAGAAACAGTAAATTAATATTTTAAGAAAAATAGGAGATCAAGCTTTGCTCTAAAATAATGTCAGTAACTTTGTGCACTGTATGGGCACAATATATCTTTGTTGGCTAGCAGTGTATACATGCATCAACAGCAGAAAATACTGGAAATACTTTTGTATAAACACTGTTTATTTGCTAGGTTGCAATTCCATTTGCTCTCATTGAACCATACATTTGCTAAGTGTAGCATTCACTGCATGACTTTCAAATTGTCTGACCCTCGTAACCTCCATGTACCCAGTCTCGATTCTACTGATTATTACTAGAAAGCGTCTGCTGGTGTGTCTTTCAAGTTCTTTCTCCTACAAGAGTGTAGCTGACGTGGTGACTGCGATGTGGTAATTGGATTGCACACAGAATATTTCAGGGACGTTAAAGCTACAAGTGATGCATTTCTACTTCCTTTTTTCTAGATGAACCAAAGCATCCAGAATCTGCTATATCAAAATATCTGGCATAATTTGCAGGCATCCTTGAGGAAGAGCTGGATGTGAGAGGGAAAGAGAAGGAGTGAATGACTTCAGACGTCTCTGTGGCTCCTGCTGGTTCACATGTTATTCTGAGGTGAAAGTCACAGAGGAAGACATTTTAAAAGATGTTATGCAATTTTAACATGGGCCCCCAATGCCACTCTTATGTATGATGGATGTATGACCATTCCACATCAGTCCATGACCATTCCAAGAACATACAGGTAATCTGACCTTTTGGAGCACAACATAAGCGAATCTTCTCACCCTCCTTACAAGGAAGGTGCAGGAGGCACTTGGAAAGATAAACAGCTGAGGTGCAGTATGGAGGGTTTGAACCTACACTCCAGGCATAATCTCAGTGCCTTGGCTCAATAACCTTCAGCCAAAGGGGCTTTATCCAGAGAGAGCATGAGCAGAGCTCAAGACACTGTGAGGTTAGGTGTGAAGAAAACCAATCTAAAGACATCTTGTGCAAGGCACTGTAACTTTCTGCCATCGATCCCTCTGCGTTCTCTTTTTTTAGAAGTTATCTCTTGGCCTCCACATTACAGGAAATGGATTGAAAGTGTGATGTGCTTGGATGCTTCTGAGTTGTGGTTGGTTCCAAGTGCAGATGGACTGACCTTCCTGATTTTCTTCAGAGCTTTTCAGTGTAAAAGATCTCATTTTGGGGAAGTTCTTCCCCAGGGTAAAGTCCCAATTTGCGCGAGGAGTGCAGATGTTTAGGAAGAAGTATGAAGCCCTGACAGCAGCCCTGAGCACAGGAGCTGAAAGCAGCATTGTTTTTAGTGTCAAATGACTGTGCATAGATTGTCCTCCCCTGGTCATCCGTAGTCACTGGGTTGCCTGTCTCTGCCCAAGGGCCCAGCCCCAGCATCTGCTGCTCCAAAGGAGGGGCCATCAGTGTTGCACCATGCAAGCTGTGTACGGGACAGGCCAGACTCGAGACGGGAACCAGTCCCTCCCCAAGGGTCTGCGAGAGAGATGCTGAGCTCTGCGTGAATGTGGCACTAGTTCACATGCATCACTGCAAACATCACGATGGCCATGAGGGTTTTGAGAGTGGAAATGAGCAGGATGACAACCCGGTACTCGCATAAGCACCAGCAGTGAAGGCTGAATGCAGATGGACATGCACCAGGCCTGGTCAGTCAGAGGAACCGAGAAAAAACCTAGTCTCGCTGAACTTGGGAGAGATCATTACAAGTGGCTTTGAACTCTAACCACATAAAATTTCAAAATAACAATGCCAGTATGCTATAGTAGACAAATTAAATGTGGGGGTGAGCTGTGTATGTTTGGGAGTTTTTGAAATAATTTGCACCTTATTGTGATACAAAAACTCCTGCATATTACAAAGACATGGTGTTCATAAGAGTTTAGAAACATCAGTGCATTTGGGATTGCTGGCTGGGAATCAGCTGTGGGTGTTTGCAATATTCAGTCTATATGCTCTTTTCATAAAATTTTATCTTCATGCTAGGAGGAAAATACGTAGAATGGGGAAGGAAGTGCTATGTTTTCCACTCTAATTTTTCCTAATGAAAGAAAATATCCCTCTACGGCTTAGACTTACTCCTAGAGTTTTAATGATCTGAGCCAGAAATAAGCTACTTTTCAGTTTTAAATTTTTTAGCAAGGTTTTTCTTTTTTCTTTTTGCAAGTTTGGATCCAAACAATTTCAATTTGTCACCTCTCTCTGGATCCTTGAGATGATAAGAGCTTCCTTTGGCGGAATATTCATCAATTTGCACAGCACTTTATATGAATAATGACATTTTATCCTCATAGCAACCCCTTCCCATGAGGACCAGAGAACACAGAACAAATATGTCATATCTGGATTTTGTAGGAAGCCAACTCAGTGCTAGGTGAAGGTTGTGATACACACAACAAGGGTTGCATTTACAGTTGCGAGGTGCATGCAGGAGCATGGCTTCTTCTGTGCTCAAACCAGTGCCACTTCACTCTTCATTTGCTTGCATGGAGGTGTTTAAAACGTTCCCCGTCAGCCCAGGTCAGCCTCTGCATGGATGCGTAGGCCTCCAGCGTGCGCCCTCTACTGCATCTGTCTGAGTGAACTCAAGCCTAAACAGGGATGGTGGAGGCAGACGGGTTACATCACCCCACCAAGAGCCCCAGCAGAGGCGTGACAGTGAGTTCAGGGATGAACAGACTGCACTGTGCTGTAGCAGCTTACTTTCTTCCCTCTTCCTGTGCTACACAGAAGGCTGGAAAAGTCAAACAGAGGCTGTGTGTTTTGGGGTTCTCATGCAACAGGACTGCAGATCATCTACTGTGTGCCCTCCCTGCGGTCTCTGTCTCTCAGCCTGCCAGGGCCAAGGAGCTACAGGGTGGAGCCTGTGGGCTAAGTGGTCTTCCTTTCTTCTTGTGATGCCTGTTGTTGCCCCTTTGAAACCTGTTCTCTGGGCTGCAGACTTGCTTGCGAAGCCATGGTGACTACTGACATTAAATGAAATTGTTCAAAAATTAATGTCATAATTTCAAAATATAATTTTCAATATTTCAAAAAGTATTTAATATAAAGCTGTAAAAATACCTCTCCACAGCTGTGACTTCTGAGGCTTTCTCTTATCTCACACCGATCAGGCCTGCAACCTCCCAAACGAGTGGATGGTGAAGGCTCAGCAAAAGAGACAAGCAGTATGATTTTAGGACTCCAGGAGGATCAAAACCCTCTAGCAGAATTCAAGATTCTCTTGAGGCGGAGAAAAAGAAGTTCTCTGCGTGGCCAGTATTTATTTGGTTTTCGAACGAAGGGTATTTTGGGGAAAGCATGGGAACTGAGAAGAAACCTGGGAGTCAATCCAAAGACTGTAGTAAATTACACCAACCAGAACTACCTTATCTCTAGGTTGTCATTCATTGCAGGAGAGAGATGCCTGCAGTTAGTCTCTATTTAGTAAACTGGGATTGGAGCCAGGCATCCTCATCTTTGACCTTATGTTGCCCTTTGAGAAGTCAGGGCTTCACAGGGCACTACAGGCCTTAGCTGGGACAAGTGACTCAGAGGTTCTGCTATGAATGCACTGTCCATCTCCAGACAAGGGACCTTGGACAGACTCACAAATAAACACAGGAAGCCAACTGACTAATTTCAAATCCTGCTCAGAGCTGCTTTATAGTGGTCCCCATCATTCTCTTACATCACACATTTTGTTTCATTTTATAAATGTGGTCTCTATAAAAAGCATGCCCACTGACGTTTTCTTTCAGAATCATGGACACACACATCCAGTGCAGATGGGTCTTTAAAAGTGTCCCTCTCAGAATGATAATACATTAATTGCTTTAAATGAGGGGAGCTAGGTGGGGGGAACTCAGGAAGATGGCGACCGGGTGAGCAGCAAGGGAGCGAACCTCCTTAATAAACACCACCAGCTCGAGACAGACTTGGTGAGCGTGAATGCCGGAACCTCGGCTGGGAAGTTTAAACTGGGCGTATTTCTCTGAGATGCCGGGGGAGATGTGGTAGGGCGGACCAGGCTGCCGGGGCGAGACGTGGGAAA
>PVLD010018205.1:0-39670 GCA_004027595.1 Dinomys branickii | reverse complement strand
CAGTGTCCTGCGGAGGGGAAGTTCATGCAAAGTGCTCACTGAGCACGGCCCTCGGTGTGATTGTGAGCTCTTCATCCTGGGCTGCGGGCCATGGTCAGACACGGGCCCCACAGCTGGCAGCTGTGGCCAGGGGCTTCCCTTTGGCTTGAGGACACCAGCTCAGTCCCTTCTCCCCAAGGACAGACTGTTAGGCTCTGCATTTTGCAGAGTGGGAAACTGAAGCTCCAAGAGAAGGCACCTGCCTGGCTCCCCATGTGGGCACAGAGCTGGGATCTGAGCTGCTTAACAGGGCCTGGGGCAGATGCCATCATGTTAGAACTCTCCACTTCCTCTCGCCCTCGGATTTGCCCAAAGGAAGTCGGGACAGCAGGGCTTAGAGGCCTGGGCCAGGACACCAGTGACAGTGAGAGTGACCGCCCCAAATCCAGAGCCTCTGTGCTGACATGACCAGATTTTTCTTTTTTAAAAAGGGGATTCAGGCTGAGAAGGATCTCAGAGGGGCAGGAAGCAGCCTTATCAGGGACTGGGGCTTTGGAGGGGGCAAGGATGAGCCAAGGCAGCTCGAGATAGCCAGGGGCACCTGGCTGGGGGCATCTCAAAGTCTCACCACATTCCTGTGGCTGGGGGAGGCCCCTTGGATGCCTTCCCAGGCCTCCCCCTGCCCAGGGACAAAGCCCTTTTCTGCCTTTGGTCCCTTGGCTGCCAAGGGGTGCCTGGGGCGCCTGGCTGGGGGTGGAGGGAGGGCTGATGGGGCGTGACATCCCCATGCTGTCTCCAGTGATGCTGGGACAGGGCCACAAGGGGAGGTCCTGGCAGCCCAGGACCATTGGCTCTTCTGGATCCAGGTCCCTTCCCCCACCGAATGCTAGTGATAGAAGAAGCTGCTGTAGAAGAGGTTCTGGGCTGGTCCCTCCGAGGACTGTACGCTCTCAGAACAGACTGCCCAAGGCGGGATGAGAAAGAGACAGAGGAACACCGAGACTCGTGGCCACAGATCCATCTGCTTGAAGTCGCACAGTGAGAGACAGAGGCAGGAATAAAACCTTGTTGTGTGCAAGGCCAGAGGTCTAAATTCCCAATTATGACCTCTAAAACTTCTGAGCCCCTCAAGCAGACAAACCTTTCCCCTAATGCGGAGGACTGTTGGGGAGGAAGAGATGGTAGATTTGCAAACTTCTTTTTTTTTTTTTTTGATTTGCAAACTTCTTGGCCTGGATTGTACTGTCCCTTTTCCTCTCTAGGCCCCGTCTCCTTATCTATATATATATTTTTTCCCTTATCTATAAAACAGGAGGAAGAACTTTGACAACATAGCTTTTGTGACACTCAGGCCACTGTGATAGCCTCTGTAAATAGATGAGATGAGTCCCCAGGGACTACTAGATACCTGCCCACATTTATAGTCCTGTTTCTACCCAGGGGACCCAGGGGGAGAGGAGCCCAGCGTGGGAGGCCAAGGGGAGACCTATTCTCACACTCTCTGCATCAGCACCCTGAGGCTGACACTGGGAAATCCATCTGAGCATTTGGGATCCTGATGTCTTAACACCCCTGCTCTGGGCAGGTCATATTCCCTTGCAGAACACTGGCTCTGTAGAAACAGGGATTTAAGCAAGCATGGCTCAAATGGAAGGTGTGAAGATTCTGGAGGTCAGGGATGCAACGAAAGTGCCTAACCCAAGCCAGCCCTGGCCAGTGCACAGTAGGTGGTGGCTCTGTCTCAGAAAACTGCTCTTCTGCTTGCTTCCAATGCCTGGGCCATGTCCAGGTCTGCCCATGTCACCTGCTTTTGCTAGCCCAGTGGGGGCGTGCTGGCCCCTTACCACTGAGAAAGAGGAATTTCTGAAAAGAATTAAAGAAGTGAGGCCTTAGGAGGCGGGAGTCAGGCTGGCCTTTGAACAGGATGAAAAGCCCTGGAGGGGCCTCGCTAGTCTATATTGTCTGCTTGGACAAAGAAGGCTGGTCCTCCCAAGTGGACCTGGGCACAGGCTGCAGGCCAACCCGGGGCCAGAGCAGGTTCAGACACTGTCATCCAGTCAGGAAAGACAGATTTGAATTCCAGCTTTGCAAGCCCCTGAGCCTGGATGATTCTGTCAGTTTTCAGGTCTCAGTCTACTTATCTGTTGAGTGGGGACAGTTTTTCCTCTACCTTCTTCAGTCTTGAAGAGGACCCTGCCTGTAAAGAAAGGGCTTTTCCCCAGCACCAGATCCTGGGAGATACTCCATAAAGTGAAGCAGAAGTAATGCTCCTAGCTGTTAGAGGAGCAGCCAGGAGATCAAATGCTCTGTCCCTCTCTGTGGAAAATGCCAGGTCCCTGGAGAACCTCTAACACTGAACCACTGGGCTCAGTCTCCACCCTAGTCCTTCCTCTAAGGGACATAAATAGCCGGGTACTAAAAAAAAAAAAAAAACAAAGCCAGGAGCAAGGAAAAGGGGAGAGAGTTCCTCAAGTGTCTTTAAGGGCTGTGCAGGACCTTTCCCATGTGCAGGGGGAGGGGCCCCTGGGCCAGGGGTGACAAGTCTTTTCATTCCTCCCACTCTAGTAAACTAGGGCTAAAGGAGAGGGAGTAGGGGAGGCTGCGAGCTCCGGACATGTCGATAGGGGACTCCGGTATCCCAAGAGCCTTGGCCGGATAGCCCAGTAGCTAGGTGGCTCCGGCCCCTGCCCCAAACCAATCCGGCACTGAGGTCGGGTCGCAGGTCGCCTTCCTAATCCCGAGAGTACATGGAAGTGGTGGGTAGTGTGTGTGCCCAGTCTCCTGGCTCTCAACGCTGGCTCGGCAGGGTACAGGGTTGGGGAGCCCTTACCTGCGTCCAGAAAACGGGGTGCCTCCGACGGACCACGCGGCGCCGCCTCCTGGGAGTAGCAGCGCGAGGCAGAGCAGCGCCCAGGCCCGCGGGCCGCCCATGCTGTGCACGGCCGCCCCTAGCCGCCGGCCCCAGCCTGCCGTCCCCGCCCGCCGCGCCGCCAGCCTCCGGGACGCGCAGAGCCGGGTTCCCAGCGCAGCGGCCGAGGGCTGGCGCGGGGCAGGCGGGGCGGGGGCGCGCGTTCCCAGCCTCGCCCGCCCTCTGCGCGGCCCCCCGCCCCCTGCGCCGTCGCCAACCCGGAAGGAGGCCAGGGCCGGGCGCCCCCTCCAGGAGGCCTGCTGGTGCTCACCTGAGTCCGCGGCCCCTTTGGGCGCGGGACGCAGCTCCGAGGTGCCCTCCCACATGCTGCAGATGCAGAAACGGGGGCTCTGGCCCACGGTCGCAGGGATAGCCAGGACTGCAACCCCCCAGACCTGAGCGGATGATGGGTGCTCCGCACTTCTCACCCTTTTCACCCAATCCAGTTCCCGAACCAAGCAAGATCTGCCTCTTCTTCCAACAAAGGCGAGAGCAGTGTGTGTCACTATGTGGGGGGCAAGTCACCTCTGCTTCACACCCTGTCACAGATGAATCTTCAGATCTTTCCGCTCAAGGTGCGAACGATTGTCCCCATTTGCAGATAGGAAAAGTGAGGTCCAGGCGCTCGTGGCTGCCCTAGGAGGCTCCAGTTGGCCACATAAATACCAACTCTTCCATTTTACACATGGAGAAGCTGGAATGTCAACCACCTAAAGCACCCGCGCAGCAGCTGGCAGAGCTAGAATCTGAACCCACATCTAAGGAGAGGCGATAGCTCTTAACTACAACTGGGGAAAAGCATCCGGGACACCTTGGTACGGGCTCCAGCTTCACCATCTGTAACAAGATAAGGATTAGCTGAGAGTGGAATTTCTTCGCCTGGGGACATGGATGGAACTTCTGGGATGAGGGCTGTGCGTCCCTCAAGGATGTACGCAAATGTGTGTGGACAAGTGCCATGTACATGTGCATGAGTGTGATGTGTGTCTCTGTGATAAGAGTGTGTGTTTGGGGCAAGAACCGGAATTCTTGCCATCAAAGGAGACCTAGAACCCCTTCAATTTCCCAACACAGTCTCTGGGCTGACTGTTCTCCTGCGCTAGTGTGTGGGAGGCAGCCTCAGGCAGAGGAGCCCCTTGTCCAGCTCAGGGATGAATAGGGGCCTATTCTTCGCATGGCACGTCCACATCCGGGAGCCCTGGGGGAAGACAGTGGAAACCCTCCCACAGAAGGGATAGGTCGGCTCCACTCAGATTCCTAGAGCTACATCTCCTGGACCCACAGAGTAGCAGCACCAGGTCCGGGCCTGAGTTAGGATGGGGGAGCCAGCAACAGTGTGTACAACTGCAGGAAGCTGCTGCCTTCTCCCAGGGGAGTGGAGTAAGGGCTGGGTTCAAGCTCTCCCTCTGGTGGCTCAGACAAGTCTTGCCCCTCTCTGAAGCCGTTTCTCTTTTGTAAGGACAGTTGCATGTTCTTTACAGGGGCGTGGAGATATCTCCTGCTTCACCTGGTCCCCCCCAGAGCGCCCCACTTCCTTGGATGGCATCACAGCTATGCCTCTTTGGGGAACGGCCTCTTTTCTGCCATGTGAGATTGGGCTCTTATTAAGTGCCATCTCTCTGACCCTGCAGATTGAAGTTTTGTGCTTCTCTGGTTAGCTCTTGATTTTGACACAGCTAGATGACTTCATCCTGTGTAACTTGTCACTCCTAAGAGGCTATGTCCCAGCCTGATTCTAGGCCTGTCTGAAGCCCTGGTCAAGTGCCCAGAATTAAAATCTATTACCCCAAGGGACACTTTAAAGAATGTGCAGCTGTTTAGGAAGGACAGGCGTTGGCCAGTGGCTTCTGTCCTCGGGGGTTCCTTGGAGGGACTGAGGCATCTGGACCCCAGATGGGTATCACAGAATGTGGAGGCACCACCAGTTCTGTTAGCCATGTGTCTGGGATGCTCCGGTGGTGAATGGCGTCCACATCCCTTAACCAATGACACTGAACTTGTAGGAGCTTCAGGTGGCTGCGGAAGATCCATTTCCCAGCAAGGGACCCTCTCTGTAAATGCTGTTATCCAGTTTTCACAGCAGAGAGCGGCCTGCCCTTGCTGAGGCTAGGATGCGCTGGTCTAAGATATTTTTAACTATAGTCAGATCCTGCGTCAATGCAGCCTGGCGGTTGCAGCACACACTTTGCAGTCCATAGATCTTTGTGTCCATTCCAGAGTGACCACCAAGAGCTGCATGATCTGTGACAAGTCCCTTCCCCAAGCCAAATTTTCTTGCCTGAAAAAACCAGACTATAGGGTCCTTTTATGATGGATTCCCTAGGCTTAGGAGTCCATGCTCCCAGGAGAATGTAAAGTTCCCCATCTTCCTGTGGTGTTCCCTGGGCACAGTCACCTCCCCTGCTTAAGGGTCTTCTTTCCTAGTGGATTTTAGCCTGCTTCCTTGTTCTCTCTTGCCCTGAATGGTAATGCAGGGAATGCTGCAGGGGCCAGAGATTTGGTCACTTGAGGTTTCAGTGTTTGCTGAGACAGAGGAATAGTGCCGGCTGGCTTGAGGTCTCAGGGCCTGTCCCCGCATGTGGAGCCTCCCCCACTGGGAGCCTGGTCCCTTCCACTGCCAAGACCAGACCACAGCCGCCAGTAACGACAGCAGCTTCCGTTCAGAGAGCTGACTGTGTGCCAGGCGCTGTGCTAAGCATTTTGCTTGCATTGTCTTTTGCACTCTTTGCTCGCTGCCACTGGGGAGGCAGCCTTATTGTCTCCAGGTGTGGGGCTCAGGGGCTCAGGGGGCTCTCCCAAGGCCCAGGCTGGTGAGTGATGGGTGCCGTCCTGAGTGCTGCCCACCAGAGCGCACTGCCACCCTCTGGCCGAGCCCCGCAGGGGGCTTCTTTGGGGAAAGAGAACTTGGCTCTCACTTGGGCTCCCATCTGGGGCAGACCGGGACCCACGCATTTAGGGACCACACAGCGACACGCCCAGGCACTCTGCCCTGGAGCTGGCCTTGGGGTCTGGGAAACAGCCCCCCTGGTGCAGATTCGCTGACCCGTCCCCCAGCCTAGTTCAAACAGGAAATGCTTTTCTCCTAACAAACAAACCTGGGCCGCAGCCTCCTTCCCCTGTGAACTCCCTCTGGCTTCAGCTCAGGGTCTTTGTCCTCCTGCTGTGTATCCTCCTCTGCTTCGGGTACAGGGTTTGCCCCAAATGCCAGCGCTGTTCGCACGCCAGTGGCCCAGGCGCCTGTGATCAGGACCCAATTTATAGGGGAGGAAGTAGCCTGAACAAACTGCGGAGCCTGGAGCAGCAGCCCCCCAGGGGCCCAGGCCTGATGGTTTGAGGTCTGAGGCCATGAAAGGGAAGGGCCTGGAAGTGCAGTCTTCAAAACTCTACTCAAAGGGCAGGGCTGAGGGCAGCGCCTTCCCAGCTCCTTCCAGGGTAGCGAACAATGTGGGCTCTCTCTGCCTTCGGTGGAGGGGAGGGGGTTCACCTTGCTGCCTCTCAGCCCAGAGCCAGCAGCACCCCACTGGGCGCGACCGGTGCAGAAGCCCCAGAGCCTGCAGCTGCCCGCTGGAATTATTTATGCTCCACGGAGCTGCCCTTCTCACCCAGCTCATTCCTTCTTTGAGAATGGGGACGGAGGCTGGAAGGGAGCGAGGGCAGGAAGGAAGCTGTCGGGAAATCATAAATTAGGGCTTTGGGAGGACCTTCCACCCTCCCCAGGAATCCCGAGGGGAGAGCTCTGTGTCTTTTGGGGGTGGCAGTAACGGAGAGAAGACACCGGAATGACAGGGCCGGACACGAGCAATCATAGCAAGACAGGGAGGAGCTTTCAGAGTTAGGAGACCTGCATGATCTGTGTCATCAAGGGAGCCCTTTCTCTGTGGCCTCAGTTTCCCCAGCTAGGAGATGATGCTACGACGGCATGGGGACTTTTGTTTTGTGACTGTGGTTTGCTGATTGCAAAGGAAAGGGGAAATGGGAGCTCTCCTCCACTCTGTGTGCTCCCTTCTCCGAGTATCTTTCCCCAAATCCTCCCTTTCCAGTCGCCAACCACCAGTACCTCTGACCCACCTGCCTTCTCTGGAGTCCTTTGCTTCTCTTTCCGCACCTCTCCTCCTGCAAATGTGAACTAAGGGGCATCATTATTCAGCACCCACCTATTCAGCAGTAGAGGGAAGGCCTGTTGGCTCAGACATACTACAGTGTGAATGACGTTTTAGTGCTGTCTAATGATGGGAGGGTGGGATCTTAACAGAGATCCCTCCTCATTTAAATCCTCCATCAAGACGGGCGTGATAGCACGTGCCTGTGATCCCAGCACTCAGGAGGCTGAGGCAGGAGGATCGTTTCGAGTTCGAGACCAGCCTGGGCTACAAAGTGAGCTCAAGGCCAGACTGAACTGCGTAGTGAGAGCCTGTCTCAAAAAGGCAAAAATAAATAAATACATACATACATACATAAAATAAACCCTCAATCACTGGTCGCAGGTTTTCAGCCTGGTGGGGGGGCATTTGGTTAGGAGAGGCCTATATGGTCATCAGAGCGTGTGGAGGTGTCCATCTCCCGGCCCTGCTGAGGAGAAGCCCAGTCCCTGCTGGGCGTGTCTGAGGTAGCAGCCGTAAGCCTCTGAGGTTAGATGGATCCAGAAGGAATGCAGGGCATGAAAAAGATCAGCTTAGAGCCAAGCCCCTAGAGCTGCTCATCGGCTCTTCCAGCGCTGGGTGCCACCTGCTGGAGCATGAGCTGGGGGGGGGGCAAGATGAATGCTGTTTATTCCTGGGAAGGGGCTTCTGAAAGGAACAACAGCAGGGAGAGAGGGAGAGCGAGAGAGGGAGAGTCAGACAGAGCTGCGGTGAGAAAGGCTGAGAAGGGACCACGCACCAGGAAGCCAGAAACAGGGAGAACAAGTGAGCCAGGAGAACGGAGAAGGCAGAGGGAAAGGCAGAAAAAGGGGCAGACTGAAGGACAGATGCGGAGAGAGAGGACTTTGGGAACGGGACCCAGGTTGTTGGATTGGCTCCCGCGGGACCTGGCAGGGCGTGTAGTTCCGGGGCCCCGCCCCGGCACAGCACCACCCCTGGGCCTCCTATGTCCCTCCGCGGTGTGCAGGCGCTGGCCTTGCCCAGATCCCCACCCCGTTCCCCCACCATGGGAGCCCGTCCTTCCTGCACTGCCCACCGCGCCTTCCACTGGCTGCCTGCTGAGCTCCGGGCAGGATGTGGCCTGGGGGTCCTGAGCAGGACAGCTGCTGTACGGGAAGGTCCTCCTTGAGGACCTGGACTGCAGGCTCCCTCTGCCACCCCCAGAGTTCAGCCCTGCAGGGCTGTATATGGATCCTTCCTCCAGGCACCTGCTCCTTGGCGTGGTCCCATCCGGCCTCTCCCCCTTGTGGATGTGTCAGTGACCTCCTCTGGGGTCTCCCACACCCTCTCAGATCCTTCGAGTCCTGCAGGGTCTTCCCGCGGGCAGATGGACCCAAGGAACCCTGTGGGGAAAACTAGGCCCTCTCTCTGCTCCCCCGAGGTTGAGGATTCGCCCTAGCCTGGCCCACTTGGTTTCCTTCTGCTTCCACATCCTGGGACTTCAAGTGCCTCTCGGTCCCTCTGCCCACACTGTGCGGTCTACCAGACGCCAGGGCTCTTGCGTTCTGCGCGCTCTGCAGGCCCACACCCACTCACTCTTCCGGCTCATAGCAGACATCTCCCCCGCCCCCTCCAGGAAAGTGTCCTGCACCCCCAACCCTGGGTCCTGTGTCCACTCGGCTCCCAGCCGCAGCATTCCATGCTGGAGTCATCTGTTGATTTGTCTGCTTCCTCTGATGGATGATAAACAGACATGAGGCTGGTTTTTTTAAATTTTATATTCTTTCTAAGAGTTCTAGGAAAGATACAAATCCAGAAGCTATACAAGGTACATTTGGTTACAATATACAGAAAAAAGTAATGCAATTAACTGATTAGATCAAAACCCTAATTTCCCGCACATATGAAAAGCACTCAATAACATTTTATCAATGACCCAATAGAAAAATGGACAAAAGCTGTGTGAACAGACAGCTATCTTGGAATGAAAAAGAATTCAAAAGAAAAACAATACAAATGAAAAACCACCTGAGGCAGCAACTTGCGAAACTGATGAGATTTAAAATTTTTTATTTTTTTTAAATTTTTATTTATTTATTTTTTTCCGGTACCAGGGATCGAACTCAGGACCTTGCGCTTGCCAGGCAAGTGCTTATGCCACTGAGCTATACCCCCAGCCCCCTAAAATTTTTTATAAAGTAGGTTGGCAAGGTATGGAAAAATGTCTCCTTCACATATGCTCTCTTTGGAGCACAGTTAATAATATATAATAAATGTAAACTTCTCTTTGTCCTAGCAATTTTACATTGAGAAAGTTCCTGAAAGCTATACTTGCACAGAATAAAAGGAAATTAACTACAACACTCTTTGTAGTAGAAAGAAACCAGAGACAATCTAAAAAACAATCTATCTTTGGGTTCCGGCAAACTAAGATGCATCTATCAATGGAATATGATACTGCTGTTAAAAAGAATGAGGAGGTACGCAAAATATGCTGGGGTATATTAGGGAACATTAGGCAGACACACAAAGGAACACAGAACAGACACATGGCGCCGAGTGGATAAATCTTGAAAACATTATGCTAAGTGCAAGAATCCAGTCACAAAAGGACACATGTGTTATTTATATTGAATGTCCAGAATAGGCGAGTACACAGAAGCAGACAGTGGAGTGGTGGCTGCCAGGAACCAGGGGCAGGGCACGGAGAGTGGGTATATATGGCAATGGGTTTTTTTTAAGGTGATGAAAATGTTCTTCAGTTACATAGTAGAGATGGTTGAACAACTCTGAATAAACTAAAACCCACTAAACTGTATGTGCTAGAGGGTAAATTTTGTGATATGTAAAATATATATGTGTATTACGTGCACATACTGTACATACAATATATATGTGTGCATATGTGTACAGGCTTATGTAGCATAGCATTTCCTCCAACAGTAGATTGCATATGCAACACTGGTCCCATGGAATAACAGAGCTGAAAATATCGTACTGCCTGGCGATGCTGTGGCCACCATACAATCATAGCACAACACATTGCTCATGTGTTTGTAGTGACATTAGTGTCAACAGACCTACTGCACTGCCAGTCTTATCAAAGTATGGCATAAGCCAGTCACAAGAGTACAGGTCTGTACTGCCAGCTACTCAAGAGGCTGAGGCAGGAGGACTGTGTGAGCCCAGGGCTTTGAGGACAACCTGAGCAACATAGCAAGACTCCATCTCAAAAAAGAAATGTATGGCATATACAATGTAGAGTATATAATACTTAATAAATGATAAATAATAAATGACCTTTTCACTGGTTTATGTATTTACTATAGTACATTTTTATTGCTATGTCAGAGTGTCCATCAATTTATAAAAACAGATTGACTTAGAAGCGCTCTGCCGTGAGATGCTGGGAGCAGGCCTATCCATCCTGTATACTGTGTCTCTTGGTCTCATCCAAAGCCCATAGTGAGCCATAGACCCTCACCTTGCAGGCTGGTGTCTCTCTGATGTCCCTACAGAGACATGTCACCTAACAGTGCTCTTCTCAGAGGGCATCCTTGATGGTAAATGATGCGTGGCTGTAACTATTTCTCTAGATCCTTTGCTAAGTGAAAAAAGTTAAAAATGTTAGTGCCATTGTGTGGGAGACTTGCCCGAGGATGTGCCCACACACTTTAGGGATGCACAAACCTTCTCTGGAAAAATTCACAAGAATCCACTACTGGACTGCCCTAGGGAAGGTGAATAGAGGGATGGGGTGCTTAGTTTTCTTTCTTTTAAAACATGTTTTTATCAGTCCATGCTTGCAATGCATAGTGATTCCATTCATCGTGGGGAGCTGGCGCGTGTACATAACACATGTGCGCTCTGTCCACTGCTCATTCCCCTCCCCCTCCACATTGTTAGTTTTCACTGTGAGTCCTTTTGTACAGTTTATAAAGAAGCTAATACCAAAAAGTATGCATAGCATGGTCACTCTTTGCCATCAAAATAAAATCCTGCGTGTGTGTGTGTGTGTGTGTGTGTGTGAGAGAGAGAGAGAGAGAGAGAGAGAGGGAGACAGACAGACAGACAGACAGACTACATATATAATTGTTAGCTGTTACCATTCCAGGCTGATAGCTATTGGCAGCAGCCCAGGAGGCCCCTGGTGCTGGGTGAGCCCTCCACTCCAGGGAGCACAGGCAGGCAGAGCACTCAGGGCCTGGACTGACTTGACAGCTGCCCCCTGGGTGAGGCCTGAGCCCCAAGCCCTTGGGCGGCCATGGCGAGGCTCCTAGCGGCAGTGCACGCCCCTGTGAAGGACACTGTACCCCTGTCCTCAGGAGGCCTGGCTCTAGCCTTCCATGTGCTTGGGACTCTTCCTAGTAGAGGCCTTTCAGAGACAGATGGGGAGATGGTGCCTGGCCCCAGATGCTGGGCCTGCAGATGATCAGGCTTCCCCGCCCACCCCCTGCCTGCAGCGGGAGCCACATGAAGCTGGCTGTGCCCTCCCCTGATCCTGCAGAGAGGTAGAAAGGGAGAAGGGGGGAAGGGAGAAGGAGAGAAGGAGGGCAAGAGAAACAAGGAGATGGAGGGGATGGAGACTGAATGTCAGACAGAGATGAGATAGAGAAAGCCGAGCCTGAACAGCAAGACCAAAGGAGGCCAGAAGGGTGGAGAGAGGGGAGCATGGCGGAAAGAGGGGCCACATCACCCGTTTCCTCCACTGGCTCTGAGTTCTTATCTCTGTGGCTCGGGCATTAGCCCAGCCATGGCGAGGAGGTGTCTTACCCAGGAGAGGGGACCCAGGAGGGCACTGAGCCATCCCCAGCCCTCACTCCCCAAGCCGGGCTCAAACTCTGGCTAGAGCAGGGAGCCAGAAGAGTCAGATCCGGAGAGGCCTGGGACCTCGCAGTCTCCCCACTTTCCTCCTGGCAGGGTCCCGTTTTCTCTCCCTTGCTGCTTGTGCTTGGCCCCAGTGGGACACAGCTGACCTGGCTTAGACCCTTCCAGCAGCAGGAAGAGTGGCCCATGGTCAGGAAGGGGTCCAACAGAGGAGCCCACTTGGATAGAACGTTTTAATCCTATCTCTGTCTTCCTTGCAGTGTGGCCTTAGCCAAGTTGCCCTCCCTTTCTGATCTGCAGTGTTCTCACCAGGAAAATGGGGATAGCAACCCTTGTCTCAAGGGAGCTAGCTCTGAGGAGGATTTGAATCAGGCATGTCAAGCTCTTCGCCCGGTGCCTGTTCATATATTGCTCAAGAAAGGATACCATTGTGAACTCAAAATTCAGTGTTACATGTTGCGTGGGGAGTGAGACATCTGGGTAGCTTGGGACTGAGACACGCACAGAGTCAGTCTTTGCCAAAGACAGCACTGGGGAAGAATCTGAGGCTCTTTGCTACCACCTGTTACTCAAAGTGCTTCTACTAACCAGTCCCTTGGGCTAAAGAAGGGGAAGCCTAGTTGAAATTTCAGGCTATTCTCTAGGAGGGATATTGTGTTTACCCAAGACGAGACAAAGCGCTCATTCCTTCACTATTCCTTTGTGTGGCTCTGTGAAACGGCTCAGGAAACAGGTGCTGCTTCTTGACACTCTGCCTGCAATTAAGAAGCTCTGCCACTAGGTGGCAGCTTGGTTTTGCACCTCTAGAGAAATGTCCAGAAGTGAGCTTCCTTCTGTGTGGTCTATGAGACGCGCGCCCAGAAGCTGCCTTTTGAGAACAGAAAGAGATACAGAGACAGTCTTCAGATGGTGGAAGAGAGTGCTGTGATCAGTTAGCAATGTCTGTGCTGGGTGAAGGAGGGGAAAGCAGCTGATTTTACACCAGGGATTCTGCCACTTTGTCTAGATTACATCTCTGACTACCTAAGTAGGTTTTCCTATTTAATAGTACTTTTCTGTTTGGAGACAGGGTCACGCTATGTCCTTTAGTTTGGCTTTGAGCCCACTATGTTGCCCAAGCTGGCCTCGAACTTGTAGTGATCGTACTGCTTCAGCCTGCCAAGTGCTGGGATTAAACAGTACTTCTTAGAATAAGCAGGACTGTATTTTTTTAAAAAAACACTTGAGCATAAATTGCCAATCACTGTTTAGGAACAATGCTTGAAGTGTCATTTTTGTTATGAAGAACATGTGAATGGAAGCTTATGCAGCATGTTACTTAAGGAAGCAAATGCTAAAAGATTTCTTACTAGTCACAAATGGTAAAGAAGTTCAGATTTTTGTATGTTTGGCTGTGAGATGGGATTTCATTATGGTACCCAGGCTGGCCTTCAACATCTGGGTTCAAGCAGTCCTCCTGCCACCGCCTCCAGGATAGCTGGGACTTCAGGCATGCCGCTGCACCTTTTGGAATGTCAGGTGCTTTAACAAGGGTTTTGTTTATTTAGTTTGCTCTTTTTCTATTTCAGCACTAAGGACTGAGACCAGACCCTTGTATGTGCTAAGTAAGCGCTCTGCCACTGAGTTGCATCTGTCCTTAACAACGGTTTTATTTCTTTTTACCTAAGTAGTACATGTCTATTTTAGAGAAAAAGAGAAATACAGAGGAAAAAACATAAAGATCAAACCCAGCTTCTATTCAGAGACAGTGTTTTGCAGCACGTTTCCTCAACTCTGCGTACGTGTACATTCATAGATGGGAGGGCTGGGGATATAGCTCAGTGGAATAAGTGCCTGCCTAGCAAGCGCAGGGTCCTGAGTTCAATCCCCAGTACCGCCAAAAAAAAAAAAAAAAAAAAAAAGAAAACTTGTCATAGATAGATAGATGTTTTCTTTTTATAAATACGGGACAGTAAGTAAACTGGTTGCCTACTTACCTCCCCATAAACTTCTTCCCGATGATTTTAAAGAAACGTTTTGTGCATCTGCCTTTTCTTAGTGGTCCCAATCAGGTTTTATTCCCGGGGGTGAGGCGCTGGCAGCTTCCCGCCCGCTGGCTCCGCCTGCGTCTTGGTGAGCCAGGTCTTGGAAGAAACTATAAAGGACCACGAGAACCTTCTTGGCTCTGCTCTGCTTAAGAACTGCTGAGTTCCATAAAATCTTCTTTTGTCAATAGTAATCCCTCAGTGGCTTCTCAGTCTTTTTAGTGGTAAAACATTATAATAACAATGGAATGTTACTAAAGCAGTTTTGAAAAAGAAAATGAATCACCGTAATCCATCCACCTTAATATACTGATTCCTCAGGTTTTTGTTTGAATGTTTTCTTTTTTTTCTTGCTCCTTTTTTTTCTCCAAAGAAAGAAGGGGTCCCAGCCCTTTGAATATCTTTCCCTGCCCCCAACCAGCTGAAAATTCTTCTTTCTTGTTTGTAGCTATTTGTCCTTTGAAGTGAAAGCTGGTTTTATTTCTAATCTGCCCTGAATGGCTCTTTCTTGACAGTCACAGGGGGGTCAGAGGGCTGCCTTCTGCACAGGGTGGGAGGTGTCACCGTTTCCACATAGCTGCTACCCTGTCGCATTGCATAATTCACACGAGGAAGGGAACCCTTCCAGGGTCAGACTCTAGATATCTGTGGGCATTATGGGCATGCCAACATTTTCTTGTTTCCAGCTTCTTACTTTGGTAATCTTTGAAGTATTACTTTAATAATTAAGAATATAAGATATTTTGGGGCTGGGGATGGAGCTCAGTGGTAGAGCATTTGCCCCGCATGCACAAAGCCCTGAGTTCGATCCCTAGCACTATGCAAAAACCTCAAGTTATTTTTAATTGAAAATATATATTTACCACTCCTAGCTGTATACCCAAGAGAAATGAAAACATATAGCCACACAGCAACTTGGGTGTAAATGTTCAGAGAAGCAATTCATAACAACCAAAAAGCAGAAGGAGCCTAAATATCTCCCCACAAATGAGTAGAGACAAAATGTGGTCTATCTATACGATGGAATATTATTCAACCATAAAAAGGAATAAAGAGTTGATTCATGCTACAACTATAACATGAAGGTACTTTGAAATTAATGCCAAGTGAAAGAAGCCAGACCCAACAGCCTATGTTTTATGAGTCTACTTACATGAAATTCTAGAATAGGCAAATCTACAAAGCTAGAAAGCAGATTGGTGGTTGCTAAGGGACAGTGTGAGGTTGGGGGAATGGAAAGGAACTGCTAACGAGTACATGGTTTCTTTCTGAGGTGATGAAAATGTTCTAATTTGTGGTGATGAGCGCACAGCTCTATGACTACACTAAATGCCGTTGAATGTACACTTTATTTTTTATTTTAAAGTGAAAAAACCCCAAAATAACAACAAAGACAAAAACAAAACAACATAAAAACAAATAAAAATGATGCAGAATTTAAAAACAAGATGATAGAAAATTAACAATGGTTGTTATATTATATATTATCTTCAAAGAAGTTGCTCAGATTAGCAGATGTAAGAATGCAAGATTGATCAAACCATTAAATAGAGTAAAATAATTTAAAAACATTAGAAATGATACAGAGCTTCACTAACAAGATGGTAGGAATTCAACAATGGTTGTTATATTGTATATTATTGTATTCAAATTAGTTATTTAGAACACCAGAGATAAGCATGCAAAATTGGTCAAAAAAATTTAAGCATTAACTGCTCTTTTCAGTAAACCAATAGACATCAGCAGTACAATTATCCCAGCTACCCTTGTATATACGCATATATTTTTTCCCTTTCTTCTTTCTTTTCTCCTTTCCCTCATCCCAGTTGTTCTTTCCCTTTGAGCAATTTCTTTCCCTTTCACAATATCTATTGTACCTTTCATGTTTTATTTACTCTTTTAGATTCTTACACTAGGGAGACAATATGATGTTAACACATGCAGGTCTGGTTTATTTCACTTATGAGTATGGTCTTCAGTTGCATCCATTTGCCTATAAAATCCTCGAGTTTATCTTTTTTTTTTTTTTTGAGACAAGGTCTCCCTATGCAGTTCAGGCTGGCCTTGAGATCACTTTGTAGCCCAGGCTGGTCCCAAACTTGCAATGATTTTCCTGCCTCAGCCTTCCGAGTTTATCTTTTTTTTATAGCTGAGTAATACTCCTTTGTATAAAAATACCACATCTTTTTTAGCCATTCCTCAATTGATGGGCATTTGGGTTGTTTCCAAGATTTAGCTATGGCAAATTGTACTGCTATAAACGTAGGTGCACATATATCTCTGTGGAATGATGCTTTCAATTTTTCTGGAAAAAGGCCAAGAAGGGGAATCACTGGGTTAAGCGGGGCTTTTAATCCTACTTTTGTGAGGCATCTCCATGCTGATTTTCACAATGGTTTCACCAGTCTACACTCAAATTGTACACTTTAAATGGATGAGTTGTATGGTATGTGATATATATATAAAATTTGTATTTTGGTACTGGGCACTGAATCCAGGGCTGTCACATCCCAGCACTTTTTAATTTTTTGAGACAGGGTCCTAGTACATTGCCTAGGCAGGATTCAAAGATTTATCCTCCTACCTTAGCCTCCCAAAGTTGTGGGGTTTAGGTGTGTACCACCACGCCTGGGTTATGAGTTATATTTTAATAAAGCTATTCTAGATGTTTAAAAGCACACAAACAGAACCTGATTTTTTCTAGACACCTTCTTTCACATCTTTACAAGATGTGATAAAAAGTCTGGTGAAGGCTGGGTGCCATCCAGCGGCAAGGCTGGCTCCTACGAGGGTGATGGTATGTCTACTCATCCATTTTATTTGTCATATCTGGCACCATGTAACTCCTAGCTCCTCCCCAAGGTCAAAATGGCAATGAAGGGTAAATGTTTTGAGTTGATTCAGGATATGAATTGACAGCACAATTGTCTGTAATTACAGACACTCACAAAAGAACACTTCCAGAACTGCTTCAGAAGTGTCAAGAACAGTGGGATGAGTGTGTTCAGAGTGAGAGGGAGTATTCTGAGAGGAATCAATGGCAACATGTCTTTTACTGTAGCAGTTTTTTTTTTGTCTTTTTGAGACAGGGTCTTATTCTGCAGTTCAGGCTGGCCTTGGGCTCACTTTGTAGCCCAGGCTGACCTCGAGCTTGCAATGATCCTCTTGCCTCAGCCTCCCGAGTGCTGGGATTATAGGTGTGCACCACGATGCCCAGTTGTGTAATAAATTTTTAAAAATGTAAAGATTGGCTATATTTTTGATCCCGCTGTAAACACACACAGACACACACACACACACACACACGTACATATACACCTATATACATTTGAACATACAGACAGACATACAAAGGGAAAATGCTGGGAGAAAATGGCTACATGTAAGCTTAAGTATGCTCAAGGCCATCAGAGGCTTGGATAGAGTCATGGAACAGATATCTCCCTCACAGCCCTCAGGAGGAACTAACCCTGCGCACATCTTGATTTTCAGACTTCTAACCAAACTTATGAGATAAAAAATTTCCGCTGTTTAAGCCACCCAGCTTGTGGTTACAGAAGCCCCAGAATCGGAATCCAGGTAGGAATGAGGTTAATGTCACCTTCCAGGGCCCATGGGCACACACCAGGGGACTCAGAGGAAAACTACATGCTGAGCTCATCCCCTCCAGCCCCAAGTCACTGTGCAGGCCTGTGGCTAGGCTTGGCTATCTGCCTCCCCACCAACCCCTACTGTCCCAGCAGGAGGGCACCAGAGCCATCCAGAGCAGATGTCTGGGATGCATTTGTAAACTTTGGCAGAGGGGTTTCAAGTTAGGTTCTTCCTGGTCAGTGTGGGAACTGCCATCTGGATCCTGTTTGCCAGAATTTGAGCAGAACTGTCTGTGGAAAGTGTTAGAGAAAGGGGTGACTCTCAGTGGCCAGGGCTCCAGGGCAGTGGTGGGAGAGCAGGCCCTGGAGTCAGTGGTCCTTGGGTTGAATCCTGGCCCTGCTATTTATTTGCTCAGTAACCCCACACTGCTCATATGGCGTCTTTGCCTTGGCTTTCTCATACGCAGAATGGGGACCATAGGAGAATTCACCTCAAACGTTGCTGCCAGGATACAACAGGGTAACGCTAATAACATGATCCTTGATGAATCAGCGGGGCTTTAGATCCTTTTTTCACAATTTGTGGTAAAATATACTGTCTTAATCTGTTTGCTCTTGCTGTAGAGGAACACCTGAGCCTGGTTAACTTATAAAGAAGAGAGGCTTATTTGGTTCGTGGTGCTGGATGCTGGAAATACCAAGAGCATGACATTGGCAAGGGCTTGGTGCTGTGTCAACTCGTAGCAGAAAGTGGAAGGCAGGGGGGTCTGTCAGGAAGGAAGGAAACGTGAAGGGCAGCCTTACTTTTTAACAACCCTCCCTCAGCCGGGCATGGTGCCACACTCTTGTTATCCCAGCAGGCCGAGGCTGAGGCAGCATGATCACAAATTTTACCTCAGCCTGGGCAAATTAGCAACTTAGTGACCCTGTCTCAAAATGAAAAATAAAAAGCTGCAGATGTAGCTCTCTGAGATAAAGCTATGGGTTCAATCCCCAGTACCGGGAAAAAAAAAAAAGAAAAGCAGTGTAGTGGTCATTATCTAGTCTCCAAAGAGCATGAAGTCACTCTCATGAGGATTAGCCCGGGCCCAACAAGAGTGGCATTAATCCTCCTCAAGCACTCAGTCATCTCTTAAAGGCCCCTTTCCCCCAAACTACTACACTGGCAATTAAACGTCAGAGTGAGTTTTGGTGGAGACAGTCCACATCCAAACCGTTGCATAAACACGACAGAAAATTGACCATTTTAACCATTTTAAGCATATACGTCACTGGTACTCAACGTACACATTGTTGTACAACCCACACTACCACCCATCTCCAGAAATTTTCTTCTCCAGAAATTTCATCTTCTCCAACTGAAACTGCACCAGTGAAAAGACAACTCCCCATTTCTCTTTCCCTCAGGCCCTGACAAACAACAAATCCTTTTCTTCTCAGTGAAGTGACTAATTTCCTCATAGGTGGAATCCTACAGTACCTGTCTTTTTGTGGCAGGTGTATTTCACTTAGTGTAAACTCTTCAAGGTTCATCTATGTTGTAGTATATGCCAGTTTCCTTTAACATTTTAAAAATTATTATTGCTTATTGTAGTAAAATATACATGGCATAAAATTTACCCTAGTAACCAGTTTAAAGTGTACAGCTCTGTTGGGCGTAGTGGTGCATGCCTGTAATCCCAGCACTTGGGAGGCTGAGGCAGGAGGATCTTTGCAAGTTCAAGACCAGCCTGGGCTACAAAGTGAGCTCAAGGCCAGCCTGAACCGCAAAGCGAGATCCTATCTCAAAAAAGCAAGATAAAATAAAATAAAATGTACAGCTCTACGATATTAAATATACGGAAAATATTGTACCACCACCAGCACTACCCATTCCCAGAACTCATTTTGAAGCTCTGCACTTCTTACACAGTGACTTCTCAGGCCCTGGAAACCACCACTATACTTACTGTCTTTGAACTGCCTCATATAAGTGGAATCAGACTATCATTTTTCCAGCTTATCTCACTTGCATAAAGTCCTCAAGGCTCCTGCATGCTGAAGTGGGTGTCAGAATGTCCTTCCTCGTAAGCCTGAGTAATAGTCTGTTGTATGGTGTCTTGGTTACTTTTCTTTCGTTGCTGAGACAAAATACTCAACACCCAAAATGAAGAAAGGAAAGGTTTATTTAGCTTACAGTTTGTGGAGGTTTGAGTCCATACTTGGCTGGTTCAGAGGCAGAGTGGCGCAAGGCAGAGGGCAAACTGTTCAGGGCAGCAGAGCACAGCAAAAACCACCAGAGCAAAAGGGAAGAATGGCTGCAAGCAGCCTCCTTTTCTTCCCTACATTGTAAACAACCTACCCCGCCCAGGGGTCGTGAACCTCTCACACAATCTCCATGCCCTCCTCTTCCACAGGATCAGGATGTTTACAAAGGAAGTACCCCAGCTTCCTCCTGAGTCACTCAGCTAAATCTCTAGATTCTCCAACTTGACACAATGTATCAACCATAACATATGGACAGACTATACTTCGTCCACCCATCCACTGATGGACACTTGGGCTGCTTCCTCCTGTTGGCTGTTGTGAATAATGCTGCTATGAACACGCATATAGAAGCGTTTCCCTGAGATGAGATTGTCTGTGTTTTGGGTATATACCTAGAAATGAAACTGTTGGATCACATGGCAGTTCTATGTTTGTTTTGAGAAGCTATCATACTGTTTCATACCAGTGGCTGCATCATTTCAGACCCCTGCCAGGACCGCACAAGGCTTTCAGTTTTTCTACCTGCTTGCTAACACTCCTCTCCTCTCCTCTCCCCTCCTCCCCTCCCCCTTCCCCTCCCCCTTCCTTCCCCTGCCCCCTCCTTTTCCCTCCCCTCCCCTCCCTTCCCTTCTCCTCTCTTCTCCTCACCTCTTTTTTGTACTGAAGATTAAACGCAGGTCCTCACATATGCGGGTTATGCACTCTCCCGCTGATCTACCACCCCAGTCCTATTTTATTTTATTTTTTATTTTATTATATCTACTTTAGACAGGGTCTCACTAAGTTGCCTAGGCTGGCCTTGAACTTGCAATCTTCCTGCTTCAGCCTCCCTAATGGCTGGGATTATAAATGTGTGCCACTGTTCTTGGCTATATCATGATTTTTTGAAAATGAAAATGGGTGTGGTAGACATGTTTTTTTCTTTTTTATGAGACAAATATTAGAAGTGGTTTTGTGCTGTAGAGAGTCCTCAGCCACACTGTGTGGAAGCGCAGACCTGCGCCTCTGTTTATGTGGCCGAGGCACAAATGGGTACCAGGTGGGAGGCCAGGGGCAGTGTCTGCTCCTGGAAGGTGCCTGGCTCCTTGTCCCTCCTCTGGGAACCTGAAGGAGTCATTTTTCTTAAGGATACCAGAGCTCATGGAACCCTGGTCCCGTTCCCTTATGCATTTCTATAGTTTCTATCAGGAGACCGTGGGGTTCTAGGGGGCGCCCACTGTATGGAAAGGATGTGGGGGCAGTGGCCAGGCTGTTGGCTTGGGACCTAGGCCGGGCTGCAGGAGTCAGGCTGGTTCTGGACACTGTGGAGTGAGGAAACTGCTGTGTGCATATATGCTACATCTACAGACCTGTGAACCAAAGTGGGCGAGTAGTTGAAATGCTTGCAGGGCCTCATTCGGGGGGGGGGGGTGATTCTGTCCCAAATCCTGGGGCGATTATGCCAGCTTCTGACGGGAATCTCAGAAATCTCCCCCCAGAGGTACTGCCTGAGGGAGCCTTCAAGTTCCCAGACACGTAGCAGCAGTGGGGGCTGACGCTGGAGAGGGGAGCAGGACGGACTCTGCCCGTGATGGATGGCAGAGGATGGCCTCCCAGAGGAAGAAACCCTCGTCCCTCGGTCAGCCTCACACTGATGGGTTTGGTCACTCGCTGGCCTAGACAGAGAATTCATCGCCCTCAGCCCCATCTTCTCACCTGTAAGGTGCAAGAACAGTAACTGCAGCCACCCGAGCGGGCAGGGGAGCCCCAGACAGGCACGAGTGACATCCAGACTGTTCCTGGCGTGTCTAAGGTAAGCGGTCTCTTTAGCACCGGAGGGAGAACTGCTGGATGTGCACCAGGATGCCCCTGGAATGCAGGCTGGGGGCAGGAGCTCACTCTTACTGGTTTTTCTAGAAATTGCCCAGAAGAAAAGATCCCCTTTCATGAGGATTCTGGTTAAAGTTTTAAAATTCACAGCAAGCCCACTCTGCATAATAACGTGTCAGAAACACAACAATCCTTTAATCTAGAGGGAATTAATTGCTGGGCCCAGAAATTCGGGGCACGCCAGTAGAATCCTTAATTTCTTGAGTTGATGGTTTTCAAAAAGCAACTGATTTTAGCCTGGCTTCTCTCTGCACCAGTAAGACTCCCACAGTTCAGACAAAGGGCAAGATTGTCTTGATGGCTTACTCAGTAAGAATCATGTATGCAAGGTCTGAATTAATGGCAGCTCTGAATTTCTCCTGCTGGGTGGAATGTAGCTGACTTTAATCCTAGGAGATTCAGTGGCAGCTCTGTGGCACAAGGCATGTCCCCACTCACCCCACATACATCCATGGAGCACCCACACCTTGCCCGAGCTCAGGCTCAGTGTCGTGAAGCATGAAATGTGTACAGTCAGTTGCAAACCCAAATCTGAAATCATGGGTGTCCATAGTAAGACTTTCTTGTATGATAGCATAGCGGTACATATATGCCTTACATTGTGTCTGCCAAAAGCCACAACAAACTTTAATACTGTGTCACTATACGCCCACCAATTGCAACAAATGTACCCTGGAGGATGAGGATGTCCCTAATGTGAAAGGTTATGGGTACGCGAAGATAGGGAACTCTGTACCTGCCATTCAATCTTGCTGTGAATCTAAAACTGTCCTAATTTTTTTCTTTAATTATAAACAACAACAAATTCCACCTTGTATAGGGCTGTCATTTCCACTTGGAGAGGACAACAAAATGACCAGCCAAAATCAAAACAAAACCTTATAGATTGAGGGGACCAGCAAACCCAAAAGAGAATAAACAGAAAGAAAACCACATGTAGCCACATCAAAATCAACCTGTTGAAAACTAAGGATAAAACGAAAATCTTAGGCTGAAGCAGGAGGAGCACAAGTTCAGCCTGGGCAACTTAGTGATTTAATGAAACTGTCATTCAAAATATTAAATTTTTTAAAAAAGGCTAGGGAAGTAGCAAAGGCTCTGGGTTCAACCTTCAGTACTGAAAAAAAAACTGACAGCCGGGGGCGAAAGGACATTATATACAGGGAACAATGACAGTTATTTTCTCATGAGAAAAAAATCACCCAGAAGACTATGGAACAGTATCTATAAAGTGTTGAAAGAGGAGAAAACTACATACACATAATTTTATATCCAGCAAAAATATCTTTCCAAAGTGTCTTTTTAAAAAAGGGTAAGCAGGGCATGGCAGTGCACATCTGTAATTCCAGCACTTGGGAAGCTGAGGCAGGAGGATCATTGCAAGTTCAAGACCAGCCTGGGCTACAAAGTGATCTTAAGGCCAGCCTGAAGTGCACAGGAAGACCCTGTCTCAAAACGACCAAAAAAAAAAAAAAAGGGTAAAATAAATACTTGTATATAAATTGTTCACAAGAGACTCACACTACAACAAAAATTAAAGGTATTTCCTTAGGATAAAGGGAAAAGATATCAGGTAGGACTCTATATCTATACAAAAACACAGTGTATTAGAAATGGTGAATACTTTAGTAAGTATAAAAATTACAGCCGACCCTGGGTATCCACAGGGTGGTGGTGGTGGGGACTGGTTTCCCCATGGGTACCAAAATCTACCCTTAGTGTAGTATTTACATATAAGCTACACACATTTTCCTCTATTTAGAGAGCATTTAAATCATCTCCAGGTTAAAATAGTTCATACAATGTAAATAGTAGTTATACTGTAATTTTTAGGACATGATGAGAAAAAAATGTCTACACATATTCAGTGGAGATACATTCCCCCTCTCTCCAAGTTTCGATCCCCACTTGGTTGATTCTGGACACAGAGTCTGTGTAAATGGAGGACCAACTGTACTTTGATTTATATTCTTAACTTCTTTAAAAGTCAAGTGACTGTTTAAGGCAGTAATGAGTGTGGGGAGCACTTGCCTAACATGCACAAGGACCTGGGTTCCATCTCCAGCAAATACCTCCCCACAGTGTATTATGGGGGTAAGAACAAATGTAGATGGACAGTGTAGGACAGCAACAGCGTAAGAAGAGGGATGTGAAACTGGCATCATACATGTGTAATGTATATATTTATACATGAGGGCTGGAGGTATAGCTCAGTGGTTTAAGTGCTTGCCCGCTAAGCACTAAGGCCCTGAGTTCGATCCCCGGTACCGGAAAAAAAAAAAAAAGGAACAGATGTTTTATATTTATACATGAGCTGTTACAGCAGTAATTTCAGTAAATTGTGATGAGGCAAGGACACATATTGTTTTTCTTAGCGCAACCGTGAAAAAATACAAATAGGCATTGATAAAAAGTTAGTCAAGGAGATAAAGTGTGTTAGGTTTTTGGCATAGAAGAAGAAACAAAGGGGGAAGGAGGCCTTCACTCTGGACCACGAGAGCAAAGGACTGTATACAGCACTGGGCTCCTCTGAGGTAGACAAAGGAGGTTGGGGGTTATGAGGACTCTGGCTAGAGGGGCGGGCTCAGTGACACGTTAGGAGCTGATTGGGGCTTCCCTGGAGCGCGCAGAAAGGTAAGAGGAAGTTGTATTCAAGGCAGAGGGGAGAAGAAGGGGGAAGTGGTCATTTGGAAGATAGGCTGTTGTTTTTGGGCTTCAGCCATGTTAGATCACCACCATGATTCAACAGTTCATACTCGGGCAGGAACCTGTCAAAGTGGAACTTTGAAATTGCTCAATCCAAAAAGCCAATAAAAGAAGGGAAACAGGAAGCAAAGAAAAAGCCGAGATAAATAAAACACAGATAGCAAAGGGTTGACTTAAACAGAACCATATTAACAATGATGTATGTCCTTAAATGTAACTGAACTAAATGGTCAGACTGGTTAGAAAAAAGGATACAAGTTACATGTTGTTTACAAGAGATGCATTTTATTTATCTATTTATTTATATATTTAGTTTTTAGCAGTGCTGGGGATGGAACACAGAGTCTTGTGCATGTGGACAAGCATTTTATCTATGAGGTACACCCCCAACTCTGAGACGTATTTTAAACACAAAGGCACAAACAAGTTGAAAGGAAGAAATCCAAAAAAAGCATCGTACAAACACCCAGCACGAGAACACTGGCATGGCTACTTTAACAGCAAGCAAAGAATTGGGGACAAAGGGTATTGCCAGGGGTAAAAGATATTCCATAAAAATAGAAAGGCCAAGGAAACACAGAGACTTTCACATGTATGTGACTAAGAAGAAAGATTCAAAATACATAAAGTAAACATTGTCACAGTAAAGGGATAAATGGAAAAAAAATCTGTCAGATTGCACAGAAAAAGAGAAATATAGAGTCCAAGAGACAGAAACATGGAGGGAAAAAGAAATAGATACAGAGTTATGGACATCAGAGTGGGAGAGATGGAGGCGGCCTAATACCAAGAAAATGGTGGGTCCCAGAGATAAGCAAAGATGGAGGGATTGAAGTAGAACAGAGGGTGAGAGGCTCATTGCACTGAATGGAACCAGAATAGAAGTCTGGGCCTGTGGGTTACAGGGTAGCCATCATCACCTACTGGCTGCCCAGTGAAGCCTTGGGAGCCAGGCTCCCCATGAAGTCCCTGTGTAGGAGGGAAGAAGGAAGTGAAGTTAATTGTCAGGGGCTCTCTCTTAAGGCCCCTATGAATGCACACCTGAGGCCATCTGGGTATTCACTCTCTGATTCTTCTTTCCTAAGTGGCCTGGAGTTCCTCTGGGTACAATAGGTCCTGCGGGCTCCTTGAGTAACAAGACAGAGCCTCAGCCTAACACTGGGGTAGGATGGACTAGGCTGGGGTTAGGGGGTAGAGGAGTCAGGGAGATAGCCTCAGTTCAGTTTGGGCCTCACCATATACCCACTGCCGAGCACACACTGGGCAGTTCATACAGCTCAGTGTTGAGAGAATTGAAAGCTGGGTCAGACAGTTCTCATCCAACACACAGATGCTGCCAGGGGCCATAGCCCTAGGACAAAATTCTAAACTTTTCTTGGTCTTAGATGACAACAGTATTTACTTCTTATTAATTACTTGAATAAGAAGATTCATAGAGAGTAGTTTACATATCAAATACTCAATGAGTACTTGTTGAATGAATGAAGCATGGATTGACCAATGCATGAATGTATAGAAAATGGATGGGAGCACTTGAAGAATGGCTCACACTGTGTCCAGGACTCTAAGGGACACCAGTAAGGAAAAGAGGTCCAGGGATACCTGCAGTAAGATAGGGTGTCCTCAGGACCAGGAAAGAGTGCATTGCCCATCAGCTGCCTCTTGACCAATTCCATCTGTCACATCAGGCCTGGACTCAACTTACCCATGGAACTTGGAGGGCCACGGGGACCTGGGGATCCAGCGGGTCTCTGAATCCAGTGGTTGTTGGTCTTAGTAAAGGGGAAGTTTCCTGCGACAGAAAGGATAGTGACTGAACAGAATTGAGTAGGGTATGGCAGCGCTCACCTGCCACCACGGCAAAGTCAGCCCCAGCTGTCATACGGGCAACCACCAGCGTGGATGCCGTCCCCAGGCACCTGCTCCTAGGATGGAGAGTAGGGAGACTGGTGGCCATACAGGATTAGAAGGCAGGGAGACTTAGGTTTTAACCACACCACAGTCTAGCCAATGACACCCAAAAAGTCTTTCTATACTTTCCTGAGTCTATAATGTTACCTGTCAAATGGAATAATAATAAAAGCTACCACGTATAGATCATCTATGGCATTCCAGAATTCTTTCACAGAGCTCTGCGAGGCCAGCACTGTCACTATCCCCATTGCAGAAATGAGGAATCCAAGGCTTGAAGAAGGATGACTAGTGAGAAGGAATGAATGGTAGAATGGGTGAATGAATGAAGGAAGTCCAGTTGAGGCAGGAGATTAGGGCATGGCAGACTGGCTGGGGAAGTGGGCATGACCTATTAATTGCAAAGTTCCAGGACGCATATGCAGAACAGTTCCAGAAGCCCTGCCCATGGACTTCTGGTGGGAACTCAAGCAGATTTGGATAGGACAGCCTAGGCCTACATCACCTCAAGGAGCGGGAGATAAAAAAGGACAGTTGCCATTAAGTTCTCTGCTACTGTGTTCTGTCTTACACAGGAGTTGGGTAACATGCTGTAGAGTACATTTTCTCTACTTTTACTTGGCTCAAATTTTCTCTGCAGAGCATGTTTCTTTTCCTACCTTTAATAGAGGTAAAACCTCCTTAGCTTTTGTACTTGTCTTGACAAACCCTTTGTTCATGACAGAAAGTCCCTAGAAGCAGCATATAGAAGGAGACTCCAGTACCCCAAAACTTTGTAACAGTCATGTACCAAAGACTCAATATGGAGAGGGTTAGACGTGGCACTCCATGCTCTAATCTCAGGGAGAAAGTCACAGATGCTCATGAGGGCCCAGCCTGGTGAGGAGCAGGGGGCCTCTCAGAGCCCAGAGTCAAAGCTGTAGGCTTCATTGCTCAGAGCTCACGTTCTGCAGGAGGGTCTTGAGGTTCCTGGCACTTTGAGGGCTGGATTTTAGCCAGCTGCAAGCTTGGGGAGGGCTTGGTGCCTGGTGGTTCTAAGCATGTATATCTGAGTCTATTCTTCCACATTCCAGGTATGTGACCGAAGCTTCATCCCTCTGGTCTTCAGTGTCCCTCATCTGGGAACAGAGGAGAGCAGCAGTGCCTACTGGCCAACTGAGTGACATGGCCTGCAATGGACATGTCTGGCACACAGAAGGTGCCTGGTAGGTGATAGTAAGCAAGGTGGTGATGTGTACTCCAGTGTCCCTAACCCCATCTCAACCTGTAAAGACCCTTCAGGGTCACCATACTGGGAGATCCAGGTATGGGGTGTCCCAACAGGGGACTGAGGTCAGGGGGGCCAGGAAGCCCTGGTAGGCTGGAGGTCCCCTCTCTCCAGAGGTACCTACAGCTTCGGCCTTGCCAGGTTTCCCTGGTGGGTTCTGTGCACCTATAGTAAAATTCCAGTGGCCCAGGGTATACAGGAGGCAGGGATAATCAGAGTGCCCTTGAGGGGGCAGGGCAAGGCAGCCCAGTTCTTACCCATGAGGATCTCTTAGATCAGTGGGAGGTAGATTAGGCAGAGGAGAAACACCAGTGCCCACCTGTGTGACCAGGGTTCCTACGGTGGATGACGGTGGAATAGTGGCACTAAGGAAGGACTGGATGGGACAAAAGACAGGATTCTGTGTTCATATCCCTCATAGATGGAGAAGTTTTGTGTGTGGACTCCAGACCCTTCCAGACCCCTGGACCTGGGACCAAGATCTTCCTCAGAAGTGAATATCTAGCAAAATGTATAGTTCGTAATTTGTATTGTAGAAAATTCATTATACGGCAGGCTCACTCCTGTGACAGTGTTTTCTGGCCACATAGTGTTTTCTGTGTCCATCTCCATAAATATGATGCCCTCTTCATCTGTTAGACCTCCACAGATGTGGAGGAGTTTGCTCACTCATTCATATACTCTCTCACCCTCCTCTTTCCCCCCTCCATTTCTCTGTCTCCCCTTGCACCCCTTTTCTTTCTCTCTTTCTCTCTCCCTGTTGGTGATTACTGAACAGAGTCTTGTCTACTAGTAAGAGTTTTGCTACGTTTGGAGGAAATGAAGTAGAGACTAGGGTAGCAAACAACATGCGAAATGTTTACGTATCTGTGTATGTCTGACAAATACGGAAGTATGAGGTGCTTTAAAAGGTGACAGCGCATGTCTGCCATCCCGGCTACTTGGGAGGCTGGGGCGCAAGGATGATTTAGGCTCCCAAGTCACCAGCCTGCACGACAGAGAAAGACATTGTACCAAAAAAAAAAAAAAATCAAAAGACAAGTGATATCCTTTCAGAAGGCACAGGTGACTGACTGCTGGAAATAGATTTCTGGCACGGTTGCCACATTCTAAGTTTTTCATGTTTCTACACTTAGGATCTGGTATAGTGTCCTATATTGCATTTAAGAACACCTTTTAACCTTAAAGTAACTTGAGATGTATAATTAATGTTTTGAAACTGGTGATGGTCTTATGGGAGAGGCAGCCTAAAGGCAGGAGGTGACACGCAAGGAGGAGATCCAGCAGTGAGTTCTGGGGAGCACCTGGCTAGGTCTGGACTGCACCAGAGGGACTGAGCTGGGGACTGTGCAGGAAGCTGGGAGCTTCCTCATAACTTTAGCCAGCTACATGGGTTGTATCTGCAGCTAATAAATCCTTTCCCACACTAGGTCTGCTCCTCACTGATCTGTGTGTCTCTCTGCACCTGACAATTTTCTCATCTGTAAAACAGGATGCTGAGGCCTCTGTCTGTTTATCCTCTCAGGCTGGTGTGAGGTCTGCAGGATGGTTAGGTGTGCAAAAGACCCACTGTGCAAACACACAGGGCCCAACCAACACACAGTAGGTGCTCAATAAATGAGGCTGTGATTGTTGCTGTCCTTGATTTCCTTGGCCCACTTGGTGAGAAGAAACTGAATTGGATCCAGCTCTGGTTTTAAATGAGAGCCAGATAGAGGCTGGCTGCTTGTTCCTGGGGCCCACTCCTGCACATCCTCAGCAATAGCAGCCTGCCCTGGCTGATCTGGCTTTGGAGACCTGGTTTTCAGCACAGTTAAAGGCATAGGTTGGCCAAGCCAATGGCAAGGACACAACTGCAAGGGCTTTGTAGCCAGCAGTGGCAACACCCTCCTCTGTCCTCCGGGCCTGCCTTTTTAGGCCCTGAAGTGTCATCTGAAAGAGGGGGAGATGAGACCCAAATAAAGCAGCTTGGGCTGTGGGTTGAGGCTGGGAGCACAAGGCGCTGGGAACTCAAGCCAGACAGGTCCCTCCGGCCGGCCCTGGTCGGGGGGCTGCCAGGCCCTGCTCCTAGTTCTGTCATGGATGGGCCTTTGTGCAGCCTCAGCTGCATCCCTGGCACAGGGTCCTCAGGGGCCGCAGACTTGCCCAAGCACAGAGGGCAAATCCTCCCAGCATGGAGGATGGTGGGTTCCCAGCTCAGAACTGGGGATGGGGAAGGGGAGACACCACTGTGAACCGTGTCCCTTGCTAAGGACTCACATAGCCCGGCTTAGTCCTTACAAGGTAGGTGATAATACTTTAGTTTTGTTTAGTGCTTATTCTTTCTGCTAGTTCCTGTACATACCATATGCGGTCCTGTTATGTATGTATGTATGTATGTGTGCATGCATGCATTTTTGCAGCACTAGGGCCATGTAGTCTTAACAGATGGGGACAGTGAGGCACACAGCATATCAGTACCACCTGTCCTCTGTCCTTCATGTGCAGAAAAATGGATGCACAAATGAGACTCTCCCTTTCACTTAAGAGGAAACAAGGCCAAGAGATAAAGTGACTCAACTCTCCATGACGTTTTCCAGTCCGGGGTCTGCACTCAGGTAGGTTTGACTCCAGGGTTGACCTCTTTTTGCAGAAAGGGGGTGCCCCTGGCAGGGGGTTTCACTGTGCCCAGCACGCCTACTGGTGCCCGAGAGAAATGACTTTGTTGGCCCGCTTCATCCTTTTTGGTCCTGGTTGTAAACTCAAAACTTCATTTTATTCCTTTTTGCAGGACAGATCCAAAGTAATGCCCAGTACCTCAGATATTATTTGTTCCTGACAAGTTTCTGGTTTCTTGTTAACCTCTCTGTAAACTTACCATTTTCCTTTCCTCACTCAGTACCTTCCTTCCCATGACATGTTACTGACTGGACTAGCTCCTCAGCTGACGGTCACACTTCTGCCTTTTGACTGGAACACCACCCCTTCCGGGACAGAGGCTTTGTTTTGTATCTGGGGCTGCAAAGTACTAGACACCCACCAGGACCTCAAGGACTGCCATAGAGCTTCTGCTGAATGCATGAAGCATGCTGAAAATATATTTCAAGCAAGCAAAAGAAATAAAGGCGAAATAGTGCGGAAGGCGGACATAAATGCTTTCAAAAGGAGCATAAATGTTATAATGTCACGTGTGGGTGCCCCTGAGTTGTTAATCGGTGGACTTGTAGCTGGAAATTCTTTTTTAATCAATTTTATTTTGGATATTTCTTGAGGAGCCAAGAGAACTAGAAAAATGAACAGAAACACAGCCAGGCCAGCCATACAGACAGAAGAGGCTCAAAGTAATTGTAAATGTCCACTGTGAAAAGAAAATTTAAGGCTAGCAGGGGTAGAGGACTTGCCTAGCTGCAAAGGCCCTGGATTCAATCCCCAGTGCTGTCAAGTAAAGAAAAGAAAGTTTAAGAAAATAACAAAACTATCAAAAAGAACAGACAAATGTTGATTCTAGATTCAGGATTCACAAAAAACACACAAACCCTTAGCAAAGTTCAGATAAATGGATAGAAATACTTAGATGTACCTGCCAGGTTGTAAAAGGACCCTTTTATAAAGCACATCTAATTCCAGTAAGGAAGAAGCTGTGTGTCAGGGGATGGTCTTCTGTAGGACAAAATGTCCCGTTCTTCCTGCTTCTGAGTGGTTAGGCGCCTGAGGCAGGCCTCAGTGGGCTGAGATGCCCCTTACCCCGGCCTGGTGGTCACTCCTAAGGAGCCTCTCCCCAGCCCCATCCTTGCCGTCCCAGGTGGTCCCTGAGACTGGTCCCAGGACACAGACCCCAGCTCCCCTCCAGGGCACTTACCTCCATCCAGGAGTTGCTCAACTGCTGTACACACACACCTACACAGTGTCCACCGCAGCTCCTACAGCTGTGGCTCCCAAGTCACCTCCTCCAGAAAGCCTTCCTGGGCAGACCAGGGCACCCACCTTGATGCCCTCATCTCTCTGTCCTGAACTCTACAAGGCCAGCCCTCTCTCGAGTCTCCAGGCCTGTACCCCCTAAATTAACTCCCTTTCCTTCATCCCAGGGCCAAGTCTGTGTCCCTTCTCCTGAGATCCTAATGATAACCTGTGGAACAGATGAGACCTTGGCCCACAGAGCAGAGGCTGCCTGTCTGGTTTGTGAAGCAGAACAACTGGCCCCAGATTCTAAGAGTGCTCTAACCTGGGAATGGTGCTCTGAGAAGATTCAGGGATCTTGCGCTCCATCCCCCATGTTTCGCCCCATGAGAGAACCCAAGGCAGAGTCCCTTGTTGACATCTGACACCCCCACAGCCCGCAGACCTGTATAATTCAGTGACCACAGGCCATAGGGATGCAGCTGCCCCAGCCCCAGCTCATATCTCCTGTATATAAATATTTGCTGCTGGCCAGCTGGTAGCCTTAGCCAATTGTTAGTATAAAACCCACCTTGAAAATAAGCATGACCAGGAAGTCTCTGGGAAGGCTTGGCCTGTATCTTGTCCTCAGAGTAGGGATGTTTGCCTGAGACCACCATTCAGTTCTTTCACACTTTTTGCCAGGCCGGTGCCGGGTACTAGAGCTATGGGAGTAGTAAGAACAGGGTAAGGCCCTTACCCAATCAGAAGCACCAAGGAGTCACAGTGCTACAGCCATGTGTTGGGGAGAAGGCCAGGGTAGGTAGAGGATAAGATGGAGGGGGGACGAAGCGGGGTGTGCTGGAGAGGAAGAAGGGCAGTCATCCTTGCTAGGTATGCAGGATGGGTGAGCAGGGAGGTAGGAGGCTGCAGAGGCTCCCTGACAGGTGCAGGAGTGGACGGGAGAGGACTGGTGCAGTGTAGCCCTTAAGATCTTGAATCTGAAAAGTACAGGCTGGGTTGTGCCTGGCACCTGAATGTGTGTGAGGGCCCTGGCCTTGGCGGTGGGAGAAGCTAAGTGGCCCTGGAAACACTGGCTGGAACCTCCTGCGTTACCTGTGCTGAGGCTTTGGGGCTGTGTTGTCTCAGGAAAACATCCCTACTCTGGTTCCTCGTCATGGACAAAGGCCGTGAGGGCTTCTGCATGGGAGGGGGATGTCCCTCCACGGATGCAGAGAACAGTGGGACTGGTAGGGGGAGGCGCAGGAAGCCAGGCTCCAGCAGCCCATAGGGAAAGCAGGGCTAGTCCCAGCCTCTGTCTTTCTAGCGGGAGATGCTGGGGCTGAGACTGGCTCCTCCAGCCCCCTGATGCTCCGAAGCTCTGAACACTCTCCCTAGGACTTCCTCAGCCATCCCAGTGCCATAGAAAACACCCTGGCTCCAATATCAGGGTGAACGGCTTGAATCCAACACCTTGGCTCACAGCTGCCACTCTGAGCAAGGTTTTCCTCTCTCTAGAGCTCACTTTCTGCATCTGAACCTTCTGTGCCATAAAGTGAAACATTCTTCAGGTGGGTCAGCATTGCAGAATGAGGTCGTGAGGGTGGTGGCAGCTTTCCTTCCCCTTGTTGTCTGACTGTATTTTCTGGTGGTGGTGGTGGTGGTGGTGTGTGTGTGTGTGTGTATGTTCGTGCATGCATGTGTGTCCAGCGGTGTCACCGTGGCAGCTTGGCGCCCTCCCTCCGAGTGGGGATGAGGAGAATACTGCCTGGATTGCGGGGGCCCAGCCCAGTGCTCTTGCACAACAACTTGCACAATGCCTGGGAGTCCCCAGCCCAAGGCCACACAGCTGCTGTGTGACAGACCTGGCCCAGCCATGAAGTCCTTGTACCCCGGTCCTCAGGCTAGGACCTGAAGGCCCTGCAGAGGGAGCCAGCAGACCTCAGGGTTGGCCTGCCCCAGAGCCGCCCTGCCTCAGCAGTGGCAGAGCCCCAGGCTCTCAGTCCAGGCCCTGGACACATAAGCTCCAGCAGCTGGATTCAAGGACACATGTCCTGAAGGCCCAAGAGACTGGGCCTTTCCTTGGGAGGGGAACCAGGGACAGAGGACCCTCTGGCTGGGCCGCCCCGGGGGCCTCACCCATGGCTCTTCTGTGGCCTCCTTGGCAGCCACTCCTGGCTGGCTGCCCTCTTCTTCCTCCTTGGCCCTTCTGCCTTCCTCTGCACCAGGAGAGGGTGCTGCTCCAGGCTCCCAGCTTCTCATACAAGGTTGTGGCTGCCTCTCTGCTGGGCTGTTTGGCACGAGGGTGCCCCTTTCCTTCCAGCCGTCTGGTTCCTCCTCAGCTCTACTGGGTTCTCTTTTCCATATCAGAACTGCCAGAGCCCTCTCTTCTCCACTCTTAGGTGAGTTTTGTACCTACCTGATCCCTGTGTCACTCTCGGTCCTTGATTCTGCCTCTGTGCCTCAGTTGTCCTGTCTGTGAACTGGGCCATGGTAAATCTCTCTCCAAAATTACTGATGAGCAGCACCCTCTGCTAGTACCATAATTCCTTGATTCAGAAGTCAGATCTTCCCATGTCCCTGCTTCTGAATCAGGCTACATCCTATCACTGCCAGTCACATTCCTGTGCTGCTTGGGTCCCTGAGTGCCTCCCTCCAGGAGGTGCCCATGGGCCAGGTTCTCAGTTGGTTCCAGGTCAGCTCAGTTCCTCTAGGACCATGCTTGTGAGCTCAGCTCCTAGTGTCCCTGGATCTGCCACTCGTGGGATCAGCCAGGCCATGAGAGTCACAGTGGCCCAGATGGCTCTGCAAGTTCGGCAACGAGTGGGCTTCCAGGGAAGAGGGAGTCCAGGCCCCTGGGAGGCCCCACTAGGTGCCAGGCCCTATGTCACACTAAGCTGCATACAGAGAAGGTAGGTGGGGCTGGGGGACAAGGGAGTCCCTGTGCCTGGGACACGCCATACACATTGAGTATGCAGCTCAGTTTATCCCTGAGGCTTTGCAGGAATGGAGCCAGCCAGATAGGACTTGAATTCTGATACATAGGAGCTACATGTCCATTAGCTGCAGGGTGGGTCTTACCACCTCTATCTCTTTGACCCACTGAACTGACTGACACAGCCCAGTGCCTGCATGTGGTATGTTACCCTGCCCCATGGAATCATCCAGATGGGGTTTCTCCATGTGCTAATGTTTGAATCTGTGATGTCCCCCGAAGGCTCATGTGTGTTTTCAAAGGTTTGTTCCCTGACTGGTGATGCTGGGAGGCAGCGGTACCTTTAAGAAGGCCTAATGGAAAGTCTTTAGATCACTGGCGCATGCCCGCCCTGAAGAGGATAATTCGACCATAGCTCAACCTCTTCTCGCAGTATAGCCTGTGGCGCAAGGTGAAGTCCATCGCCCTAGAGGGCGCCAGTGAGCAGGGAAAGAGATCTCGAGAGGTCTTGTGGAGTAAGTTGTAAGGGCAAGGTGCCAGCAGAGCATCTTTACCAGTGGTCTCCATCATACCTCTCCTTTCCAAACCTGGCCCATTAAGCCCCATTGCTTTTTGCTGTTGTCAATCAACTGAGGGCTCTTCTGCTTAATTTGGAGAGAAATCATGAGTCAGCAAAGCACAGCGCTGTGAGTGGCTCCAGGATCAGAGTTCTTGTGTTTCTCAGTATAACTCTGAGGCTCCAAGCACCTACAGTGCTCAACCCTTAGTGATACAGCTCTGGGACCTAAGTTGCTGATGGCTGATGCTGTTCAACTCTGCTAGTGCTGGGTGCTGCCACCAGCTGGTGCTTAGTCAGCACCACTGGTTACTATTGCTGGATGCTGCTGCCAGGCAACACCTCCATTACTGCTGCTGCGGGACCCTGCCACTGGTCAACACTGCCAGACACTGCCTGCCTATCACTGGTGATCTCTGGAACTCTTCAGGGACAGCAATCCCTAGCATTTATGGATCTTTAAATATATAACCCACTCTGTCTATATTTGTGTAGATTTACAGAATCTTCCAAACCCACATTACCTGAGAAGCAAATCTTAAATAGATTTATAAGACCAGTGGAACAAAGTTTTATTTCAACAAGGCCTGTTATGGCTTGTGTCTAGGTGCCCCCTCACCCCCCAAGACTCATGTGGTCATAGGTGGGGCTTTTTCAGAGATGGCTGAATCTAGAATGTGTGATTTGTTCATGGTGCAATGCTAGAATTAAGGGTGGGTGATTACTAAATCAGTCCACTGATTGGTTTGGCACTGCCTTAATCCTGGTAGCCTGGATACAATATAAGGGAGAGAAAGAGCCTTGTCTTCTCTCTTGCTTGCTTGCTTTTGCTGTCTTCTGCTTGCCATAGACTGGTTCTCCTCTGCAACATCCCTCTGCCAAGCCACCCTGCCTTGGAGCCAGCCAGTTGTGGAGCGAAACCTCTACATACTGTGAGCTAAGTAAACCTTTCCTCCCTTAATTTGTGGGTGTTGAGCATTTTGTCTCAGCAACAAGGACGTTAACTGAAACAGGGTCTCTGTAACAGCACAGGGGAACTCACTTCACAAGAAGGACTCCTCCTGGACCAATCCAAAGAGTGTGACAGAAATGTTGCTTATATAGCAGCAGCAGGGCTGCTATTGGTCCACATCTGAGCCTGCTGATTGGCCCAAATTCAAGCCTGCCAATTTGTCCAAACTGGTCTAAATTCAAACCTTCTGATTCAAGCCTGTTGACTGTCTCAAACTCAGTTCTGTTGTATGATTCAAATCCAAGCCTGCTGTGTTCAGGGCAGACATCGCCTGGAGTGGGTATGAGGCATCTGCGACAGCCAAGCACATCTGGCACAGCAACAGCTTTGGGAACATTGGGAAAAAATGGCTGCTTGTTTGGCAGGTGCCTCCTCGAAATGGCATGGCGAGAACGAGGACTCCTGCTGCTTCTGGGGAATCTGCAGGAGGGCTGGCCATGTTAATCGTGGCTTATTGGGGTTTGGGGATTTCAGGGATGTTAACAATGGTGCAGATTCCTCCTTGATCTTTGCCCTGTTAGGGTAGTTTTCTGGCAGCTTCTTTCGAGAGGCGGCAACAGCATCTGAGAGTCAGGAGCAGGTGAGGGGCACCTTGGCAATCAGCCGGGCTGTACTTCCTGTCAGTGTGTCGTGTGGTGTGGCTGTGCAAAGCGACCTCAGGGGTGGTGGGAGGGCACGTGGTGCCTCAGTCCTTAGGGGACCAAGAGGGTGTGAAGGAAAGTGACAGGGAAGGACATGAGACCTGCTGAGACCTACACCCCCTTCTAGCTGTCACGGGAAATGGGAGGAGACAAGCTGTTTCTCGCCTGTCTCACTGCGTCCCACCATGCCCAGATGTCGGGTTTTAAAAAAATCTTTTTAAAGTTATAAAAGCTTTAACTACCTATTAAGAAAAAAATTTCCAACCTGGGGCTAATAGGGCAACCTCTGGTCACCTGTGTCATGACCCAGTCAGCCAAGGCCTCTGTTGACCTCTGGGCTTCGTGGGAGAACTCAACTGTTCCTTCTGCCATCTCTCCTCTACTCTAGGCCTTTTCCCAGGCTTCTTCCCTCCTGGTCTGGTTCTAGTGTGGCCTAGAGAGATGGAGGGACTTCCCCACGGTCCCACAGCTTCACTGGACTAAGTTCTGGATCTGGCCAAGGGCTTTCTCTTTCTAATGGGTCAGGGTGGGTGTGGGCAGCAGCTAGGGTGTCACACTGCAGTGGGACCAGGAGGCTCTGTGATGGCCGGGACATTCCAGGTGCTCAGCAGCCCTCAGCCCTGCACGGGGTCACAGGCCCTGTGTTCTTGGCCGGGGCCCGGGAAGGAGGGATGGTTTCAGGTGACCTTTCTCAGCCAGGGCTCCCCCACACCACCAGACCTTCCTTCATGACCTTGAGCCCAGGGTCAGCAGATTCCCAGGCTGGGACCTTCACAGAGCCACAGACCACAGCTTGCTGAGATGGGATGGTGGTGGGAACTGGAGCTCATGGGAAGGTGTCAGAGGCTGGGCTGTGCTTTCCATATTCCTGGGCTCTAACCCAGCTCCTCTGTGCACCAGCTTGGTGAAATGAGTGGTTGTCTTTACCTTCCTGAGCTTCACTTCCGTTCTAAACAAGTGGGAGGATGATTCTGGCTCACCATCAGAGTACAATGTAAATACTCTTAGCATACAGTAAGTATGTGCTATATGTATGCAACTGTGATTTTAATTTGTGTTCGGAGAAGTCAATCCTCCATCCTGGGACCTTGATTGTGCTTCTCAGTCTCACAGAGGGGACATGAGCATAAGGGAGATGAAGTCTGTTCTTTGTTATACCAGCAAAGGGCCCAGGCATGGATCATCAGCTGCATTTAACATGACTGGCACTCAGGATGCTGCAGGATCCAGGATGGGGAGCTGTCAGGTCTGCTCCAGTGGGGTATACATAGGAAAGAGTGGAGGAAAGAGGTCACAGCACAGTGGGCTTCAAAGGTAGGAGGCAGCACATGAAGAATGGGAGGAAGTATGGTTCACGCAGTTGACTCAGGGCAGGCAAAGGCCTAGAGGGGAGAGACGGCACAGATGGGTGCTGTAGGTCCCCACGGCTAGGGAGCAAATGAGTTGTGTGGACAGAATTCCTTTTATGACATTCCCTAGCCAGGTGTGGTAGCGGATGTCTGTAGCCTCTGTTACTTGGGAGGCTGAGGTTGGAAGGTAGTTGAGCCTAGCAGCTTGAGAACTACCTGGGCAATGCAGTAAGACCCTCATCTCAAAAAACAGTATAAGTCTTCCTTGGGCCTCTAAAGTAGTGATTTTGACCCTATCAGGGTTTGGTTTGGATGGTAGGGACATAAGTGATGCGATGTGGGAAAGTGATGAAACAGTGGCTCCTCCCACTGAAACTGCTTAAAACATGGTGTCCGAATTGAGGGGGCTTAGAAGGATCTTCCAGAGTATGTAATGTCCCCAGCATAGCTGAGTGCCCCTGAGTGAAGGGAGTGGGGAGAGAGGGAGCAACCCGGGCCAAGGCAGCTGGAATGCCCATATATAGGAGGAGGCTCTTGGACACAGCTCCCTGGAAATGCATGTGTGTGCAAATGCAGGCACATACAGGGGCAAATGAATTCACACACAGAAATACAAATACAGGGCAACCCAAATCCAGCAGGACAAGTAGCCACGGACATAACCTTCCTTCTTGCAAGGAGGGTTACATGCCCCTTCTGAGCATGTACACACACGGGTACACACATGAAGGCACATGCACACACAAATACACTCTCATGTGGACAGAGACAGGCTGTGGATGGGATCTTTACATGTCCACACAAGCACACACAGGGCCGTGTGCCCCGTTCATGTGTACATGTGCCCACACATACACACAAACTTGTGGGGACAGTCGTAGTGGGGCACTGGATGCTCTCATGTGTATCAACACAGGCACGTACACATGTGCACACCCCAAGCCTGGGCCCTGGACTAGGCTAGGAACGTAGGGCTGTGACTGTCCATAATTGCCTGAGCTGTCTTTTTTTTTTTTTTTTTTTTACAGAGGCAGGGGGCACAGAAAACAAATTTTTTTCCATAATTAAAGCTTTCCCTATGAAGGTCCCAGGCTGGTTGCCTATTTATTTCATACAAGTGGGACTTTGCTTGGATCCTCTGGATGGAAAATATGGACCTAAAGTTGCCAGTGCACACAAAAGATCCGAAGTCCATAGCGCCCCATTGCACTGTGAGGCCTGCCTGCTCCGTCCTGCACCCTACGTGCTGCTCTCATCGACCACACACTCACGCTGCTCCTCCTGCTTCTCATCTTTGCAAACTGAGATTCCACTGCCTACAAAAGCCTGACCCTTGCCGTGCAAACTCCTATTCATAATTTGAGTCCCAGCCCAGATGCTCAGGTGGGGTTAGATCTGTCCAGGGCCCACCTCAGCCATTCCTAGAATCCTGAGCTTTATAGGTACTCAGGGGAGGTATGGCAGGGACTTGGTCAGTATGGGGATCATTTCACGGGCACTCAGGGTTGTTTGCTGAATGACTGAATGAGAGAAAATACAGTGGCCCTGGGCAGCTGAAGCAGAACCTTAGGTTCCCAGAAATAGATGCGGCACCTGGACACCCTGCCTCCATTCCTGCTGCCCTGGTGGCCGCCTTCCCTGGGGTGTGAGCAGCAATAAGCCAGGGAAGGAGCCAGGTGAGGTTGGATGGTGAGGTGGGGCAAGGACAGGGGCTGGGAGGACAAGGCACAGTCCTCCTGTTCCTGCCCCTTCTGCCCACTCAGCTCCTCCCAGGCCTCCAGAGGATTCTGGGAAAAGAGAAAACAGGACAGACCAGCTCAGCCTGGCACTGGTCACCCCCATGTCCTCACACCCCCCCACCAGCCTCCGGTCCCTGTCACAAGGGGCCCGGGGGACTTTGTCTCCACTGGGCTCA